>JAECUM010020162.1:0-81393 GCA_016617855.1 Megalonaias nervosa
GGCAAAGAAATACACAGAGACAATTGCTCACATTTCTATAACAGTCTCACTCAAAGACACTCTAAAAAAATTGTCTGAGGCAACTAGATGTTTAGAGAATCCATAAGCTTCATCTGTGTAACCACCAGATGTCAGTCACTAACTGTATAATGCATAACCACTTATTTCAGCATGGGTGGAGTGGCAGTATTTTTGCTATATTCACAAGCACCAAGTCTTCCATGTAATAAAATACACTAAAAAAAAGTCAATTTAAAAACAGAAAATAATCCCCTGTGCACAAAACCCTGTTACTGTGATCATAACCCAACACGCAGCATATGAAAATCAACTAGACTGATAGTCAGGCCTATTGCTGACATTAAATCAGTATTTATGCACAACAAGACAATACCCAATTGTACGAGCAAAGATTTAATATATCCATTGTAAGAAATATAGGTTACAAGAGTACATGCATTCAGCCTCTCTCTCTTTCTCTCTCACTCACTCTCTCCCTTTCTCTCAAACAAGCCACTGTTTATTATTACCAATAATCAAGAACATAAAACTCATAACTAAAATAACATTAATACTTAATTTAAATATTTAAAAATATTTGGCTCTCTCTGTGGGGGATGCTCATGGGCTAGAATATGAATGCAAAAGACTGATTCCCAATTGGTGCTAGGCTGATCCCAGCATTACAGTGTATTCTGGGTTGATCCCAGCTCAAGTAGAATTGGTGCTAGGCTGATCCCAGCTGAAGTAAAATCTGTGCTTGGTTGATCCCAGCATTCTAGTGTATTCTGGCCTGTCAATCCCAGCTTCAAGTAAATCTATGCTAGGCTGATCCCAGCATTATAGTGTTTTCTGGGCTGATCCCTGAGCTCAAGGATAATAGGTGCTAAGCTGATCCCAGCATTAAAGTGTAATCTGGGCTGATCCCAGCTTCCATAGACTGTGCTAGGCTGATCCCAGCTCATGAAAAAAAAACCTGTTAGGCTGATGTAATTACAGTGTGAGCCCGCTATAACACGGTAGTTGGGAGCCATAGAACCTGATCGTGTTATAGACCGAACCATGCTATAAGCAACCAGTCAGTTAGCTGAAGAAAATGATGCATGTACCAAAAAAAATCGGGGGTGGGGTGGGGTGTAGGTAATAAATGTAGGCGCAAAAAAACGTGCTTCATTGGCACATTTATCATTTTAAATCAATGCATATTAAATGCGAAATACACCTGTTGTGAAAACAGAGAAGGCATATATAATATTTTACTTTATTCAGAGAACCAAGCAATGGTACATATACGTGTATACTGTTTATATATACATGTCTAATGTATAACAATGAATAAAGTATCAACACCGTGTACTCACCCGCGAATCACGTCACATACACTGAATCCACAATACAAGTAATTCCATCGAAAATAAGCACACACACACAGATTAAAAATATTCAATAATTTTGTCACAGGTCATATAGGTCTGAATTCAGAGGAAAAAAAATAGCACAATCACGTAACGAATGATGAAACTCATTTACTTTTCAGTACATCCCAAGTTGTTAAAAGTTTGCGTTTTAAGCACCCTCAGTAGAGTTCGTAAGCATAAACTTTTTACTGTAAAAAGGAAACTTTCATGGCACAGTAAAAGTGTTCCAGTCACTTTGGAAGATGAAACAATTCATAGGATTCCATTGCTTTTATTTAAGTTTGGTACTGACTTCCTTTGAAGAAAGGTTCTTTGTTTTTACTGAAGATTGTAGTCGGCTTTCTTTGATGAAGGGTGCATGCGTTATTGAAGTCACCACTAAAGGACAACTTTGTAGAACCAAACAAATGCCTGTTTCTTATTCTGGCGGCAACATCAAAAAATTGTATTGCATGATTGAGACATTATTTTCCCATTTGCTTAGTACATTTTCATAACAATCAGTGCTTCAAAGGTAATGTTTCTTTGAAATTTCAGCTACTATTTTCTCTGGGCACATTTTTAAAAAAAATGAATTTGCCGTCGTATGGTCACTGGTAGTTACTGTTCCTCTCTGCCTATTGAATAGAAAAGTGAGAGCCCGGGTTTTTTTGCTATTTTTATAATGTTTTTTTTATGCATTTGTGGTAATGAAGTGATGTTGCCTACCACGCATGCGTCAGAAATTTAAAGAAAGGGTCAATCGACGATAGAGACGCAGGTGTTCTGGTCTGATGACAGGGATTACTACAGAAAATGTGAATGTTCTGAAGGATTTAATTCTGAGTGAAAAGAAGAGGAATTTTTCTAACCATCCACATACAAATGTCAGTCTATGTAAATATATTAATTACTAGCCAGCAGCCGAAAATCCGACAATAGATTATGAGATAATACCTCGTCCGGTTGATCTCCGCTACCAGAAATGTAAATTTGAAGAAAAAAAGCTGATATCTCAAAACATACAGTACTCATGCTAGATGTCAGCATAAGCGGATTATGATATAACAATGCACTGTTAAGATGGTTTGTCAATATGAGCAAAGAATTTGTTTATGTAACAATAGATAAATTTCAATGCATTTAGTATCAACTTTGCAGCTTCCTTTCATGGGGCCTCTGAATTTCTCCACTCCAAACCAATGGTTGTATATACAAGTTTAAACAGCCAACAATGCCACCAATAAAAAAAATCGCCAGATGGTATATTTTGCCGCCAATAACGAAACAAAAACACAATTTGCAACATTGGCGAAGCCCTGCGTGATCCCTGAATAAACTTTTTACACATTATGTTTCGTACTTTTAAGAAGAAAACTATTTTTTCGTGCATGAGAAAAATGCATATAAAATTTCAGAAGCCACGCCACGATCAATTGTACTTTTCGTAAACGATCTCTTCCCTAAAATGATAATAAACCTTTTTTGTTTTTTTCGTACTTTTAAGAATTTTTTTTTTCCTGTACGAGAAAAATACATGTATATGAAATTTCAGGAGACACGCCACGACCGTGTTATATCCGAATTCGTGTTATGACGGAGTGTGCTATAGCGGAGTCACTCTGTATTCAAGTGTATTCTGGGCTGATCCCAGCTTAAGTAGACTATGTGCTAGGCTGATTCAGGCATACTAATGTATTCTGGGCAGATCCAATCTCAACTAAATCTATGCTAGGCTGATCCCTGCATAAGAGTGTATTCTGGATTGATCCCAGATTCGTGGAATAGAGCTAGGCTGATCCCAGCATGAAGAAAATATTCTTATTTTTTCCTGTTTAAAACTTTAAAAGAAAGGTATTTAATGGGCATGACCTTTACGTTATTGGTACAGCTTATGAGTATGTGATTGGGGAAAAATGCCAAATTGAATTTGATATTAAATATATCAAATGAAAGCCCCCATGATGATGCCAGTTTGGAATGTGAAAATCCATTCTGAATGATCGTGTCTATAGCACATGATACTAAATGTATGTACACAACTGTTCCTGAGCAGAAAGAAGTCGGTTAGGGTGAACTCTGATGTAGCACGTATAACAGGATGAAGACCATCATCCTAGAGTTTTAATTAAATGGTCCTCCATACCAACTGCACTTGCAGTTGTGGCTACTCCAATAGGATCTGCATGGAACTGTTATAATTCATTTATTTCAATATGGTTGTAATTTCTCGTGCCATATCTAGAAACCAGTCTAAAATGTTGTTGCATCAACGGGTGAAATTTAATTTCCATCTTTTACAACTGTCTGTTTGTTCATGAAAAGAAAAGGACAGAATGATGGGATTAATTAATAATGAAGTCACATTTTTTGGTACATTTTTTATTGTTGATGCTTGGTGTTTAATGGTACACCAACACCTAAAAGGCTGAAGCAATTAGGATACAATGTATTGCTCAGAGCCAGACCCTGCTTGGCTTGGGTAGGATTCAAACATGCATCCTTCTGTTAGTGGGTCCAATATTCAAACCACTTAGCCAGCATGGCTCAAAATGACATAAAAAATACAACTTACGACAGACCCTGCTTGGCTTGGGTAGGATTCAAACATGCATCCTTCTGTTAGTGGGTCCAATATTCAAACCACTTAGCCAGCATGGCTCAAAATGACATAAAAAATACAACTTACGACAGACCCTGCTTGGCTTGGGTAGGATTCAAACATGCATCCTTCTGTTAGTGGGTCCAATATTCAAACCACTTAGCCTGCATGGCTCAAAATGACATAAAAAATACAACTTACGACAGACCCTGCTTGGCTTGGGTAGGATTCAAACATGCATCCTTCTGTTAGTGGGTCCAATATTCAAACCACTTAGCCAGCATGGCTCAAAATGACATAAAAAATACAACTTACGACAGACCCTGCTTGGCTTGGGTAGGATTCAAACATGCATCCTTCTGTTAGTGGGTCCAATATTCAAACCACTTAGCCAGCATGGCTCAAAATGACATGACAACTTACGACAGGCCTTCTCTGTCTCATCAGACCCATCATGGCAGTCAGAGATAAAGTCACAAATCTGGCTTGACTGTATGCACCTTGAGTTATCTGAACATGGTGCCAAACCTCCAGAACAGTCTGAAACAGAAATCAAGGACACCAAATTTATACACATGCCTTAGAAAGCCCTCACTCATCTACTTTTGTCAAGAACTGAATAGCAGTCTGTACAGTGACATGCGATGTGGAAAACAAGTGACAGTTAAAATTAACAACATACAGATTTCCTGTCAAGCATGTGTGTTAAATAGGTCTGAAAAACGAGTTCACATTTGGCATGAACATATTGGGCGAAAGAAAATATTGTTTGAGACGATTCTTTGAGATACAATATATGAAAGGTTATGATATTACCGTAACAGCAGTGCATGAGGTCAGCCTAATATCTTTCAAAATTTGCACACAATAGACACCTCTGAAGTTTTTACTTTTGGCTATATCTGTGGACTGCTCTACAAAGAATACAGTTCAAAATTTAAAAACAGTTTAAGAAATTACATGTTTAGTCAATTCTCATTCTTTTCAGGTGATTTGTATTTGCCAGTCTGGAAGAAATGTTCTGCGACTGTGCAATTGTTGTGAACATACTCAGTCCTTGCACATGTTATTCACAAGAAAGGATAGTTATCTTGAGCATTTCACAAAAGAAGCATATTTATGCATTTTGCCGTAGCTTGAGTGCAGTTCTAACTGTGAAACTCAATACATGCAAAATTGACAGAGAATCATATGGTGACATTTAAAACTGCTATCTTGTGGAATGAATCAGTGCAAATATATTGATGGTTTCAGCTCTGGTGTTAAAGAGTAATTTGTGCTATGAAGCTTTAGTTATCATCATGGTCTTGCAAGACTAAACATTTAAAGGGAAGTAACTCTAACTTTACTGACACATAATTGCAAGTGCTTCATGTCCAAATTAATTGACACTTCAATTTATTGAGTTTAACTGACTTCTTTTAAATCAAATATCCACACATTAAGACACATTTGATGAATGTAGCACAACGGTGATCTGAAGCAAAGATATAGGTCCCAAAAACTTCCTGCACATCATGTTTTTAATGTAGGATAATATGTAAACATCATGCAAGAAACTTGAATAGGAAGAAGCTATTGCAGAAACATAATCTAAGCTGGTAAAAACTAAAACATATCATGAAGAGCTTCGTTTTTAAGAGTGTTTTTAATTACAGTGGCACATTATCAATGATTTTTAAGTTGTAGCATGAACAGTGCTGCAGAAATGAACATCAACATATAGTTTAACCCATCAATGAAGCATAGAATATGGGTCATCATAACCTACTTCTGAGATATGGCATCAGTGCTCATCAAAATAAATCTCTCAAAGTTTCATTATTCCAGACTGGATAGTATGTACATAGCAAGTAGAAAATCATATTTGGGCATTATTTAAATGCCAAATCTTAATTTATGGCACTAATAATGTGAAATATGGCTCAATAACATACTGTTTTGCATGGGTATGGTGTGTTAAGATGTATAGAATCATCTGGTATGATGATTCTAGCATGACCAGTTAACACCCAAGATTTAATGATAGCAAGTAAAGTATGCAACATGGGTCACAATAACTTCCTTTTCTGATAAGGTTGTAGGACTTATTAAAATACATCATCTTAGAAAAGTTTCATCATTACAATTATAGCAATAGGTATACAGGATACAAAAACACCTGGGTCATCATTAGTTAGAGACTAAAAGCTTAACACGTCTGTAAAATGTGAAATATGTCAGTGACATTTGACTGAAAGGGTGTAGTACAAAAACAGTTGCTTATAGTCATCTTGTTTGATGATTCTTAGATGAACAAGCTTGAGAAATAATCTTGAAATTTACCAAAGTCAGTCAAGCATGAACTGTGAATCACAGTGACCTATTTTTTTGATGATCATGTAGTATTTATCAAGATGCATCACCTCATCAAGTCTCATAATTCTTCATATAATACTAATATAAAAAATGAGTCAAACACAAACTTTAGCCGGATATATATATATATATATATATATATATATATATATATATATATACACCACATACATTAAAAATAACATTGCATTTAAAGTGTTGGTATAAAGCAAATTGATAAACCAATACTATTGGTATATCAAATTGTGATCCACCCATGGCGCAGTAATATGCATATATAAATATTCTAGTGACCGTCTGCAGTTGATTCTAGATCAATGATGAATTTATGAATTTCCAAATATTAATCATTAGTGACATATGAAAATAACGATAAAACGTATTAATAATCCTCATTTTCTAAATTAATTTAATATGGTACACATTTTCATCACAATCCTTTCTGACTTCTGTTCCCCCTCCCCCATCATGCATAATGGACAAACTAAGCAGAAATGTGGATTGAGAGAGAAAAGGAATTTGGGCTGGATTAAAACCTTGAAATAGAAATTACACCAAGTAACCTACAACAATATGGTTCGTCATAATGATACATGTGCACTTTCCTTGGGATTTATCTACAGTGTTTATCAATGATACAAAGTTGCAACCATGTTGACCTTATACAGCAAATTCCTCGGTTACGTGGTACACATACTGCGATGTATTTAATGTTTTGTTTTGCTGTTGTTTCTTAAACATACCATAATGTTCTAAAAATTGATTATTATTAATTAGATATGAAAATGTACAAAGGCCTTTCTCTCTCTCTCTCTCTCTCTCTCTCTGGACCCTCATAGCAAGATATGGGCTAATATCTATGAAATGACGAATGTAGAGGATTTTCGTTTGTGTCATCCAACGATATCTCTGGACTTATGAATGATGGTAAAAGTTAAGTCAAACCGACCAAATAATGAGAGAGTTTTAAAGTCAAACTGACCAGAGAGAGAGAGAGAGAGAGAGAGAGAGAGAGTCAGAGGGAGAGAGTTTATGGTTGTTTGTACTGTTGCTAAAGCAGAATAATGACTTAGATCAACTGTAAATATATTAAAATATTTTAATTACCTCTTATTGGTTCATCATTTTGCTTAGTTTCAATTCCACATTAATTTCCATGAGTCGGTAGGTGAATGGCTTAGCGTTCATGTGAATGGCGTAGCTAACCAAGTGTTTATAGTGCTCTACTTTTATTATTAACACCATCTTTCATGTTTAAATCATAAGTGTGTATTATACTGATTTAAGCAATGTGAAGAAAAATAGAAACTAAAAAAAACCCAAACAATCAACTTATCAATATGCAAAGGTGTCTGTAAATAGCCACAAAAGGCATAGAGCTACATTTTGTAGCAGACACACTTGGGGATGTGATGAGATCATTTACTAGGTCAATACACAGTTGCCTATAGTAAATCTAAACTCCTTTCAAAGGGCAAATATATGTATTTGTATGTGATATAAATAAAATATATGTACAGTAGGTACGCTGTATCAATGATATACCACTCGTATAAATTTTTCATTAAAAGGAAACTCAGCAAGCCTCATTTCCTTTTAGTGAAAAATTTATACATCTCATGGTATATCATTGATACAGTGTACATACTACACACACATATATATATACTTTTAACATCTTTGATGGCCATACTGTACATACATGATATCCACAGACTGACAATTTCAGAACAAAACTTTACCAGGTTCCATGTTATTTGGCAACTTAAAAATGTTGTATAATACACAAGTAATTATTCAGGCAAATGGCATCAGCTCATGACCTCTTTACTTTCCAAAAATGCTGAATTTTATTTCTGTTTTTGTCTTGGTGGACTACATCAGCAGCTAAGAGCTGCAAAGTGCCAAAAATTGCACTCCCTCGATAACTTTCGCCCTGACAACTCGCAAAGAGAGAAAGAGATACACCACTCCCTCGATAACTTGCGCCCTGACAACTCGCAAACCAGCTAATAACATCGGGCCAGGCATTGACCCCATTTTTTGAACCAGAAAATACAGAAACAAAATTGATCCCGAATTTGTTGAATGTAAAGGAAATCTTAATCGAAACTGGTAATGGAAATTTTGATGTATCGCTTGTTTTATCATTGAAAATGGTGAATAGGACCTCAAAATTTTAATCAACATTATCAAATATCAACTTTTAATAATAATAATAATAATAATAATGATAATAATAATAATAAAGACTTTATTTAGAGAAGTTACAGAACTAATCTACCTTGAGGCTTTCTATCTGTTATGCACAATATATACAGTATATACAACATGATGTGAAGAATCAGGCTTGACACTAAATAATTAAGTGATTTTAAAAGTCAAGTATCAAGCCTGGAACACATGCACAGGCATCTGTGAGAACATAAATATATATAAAATATAAACTATCATCCTGCATTGAAAAATTCAACTGTGAAAATGATGCAAAATTACAGAAAAGCAGGCGGTATTTATTGTACTAGAACTGTTCAATTGTCTAAAGATTTCATCCATTTGAGACATTGATTATGAAAAGAAGAAATGCTAGGAGCCTGCCTTATGTCACTGGGAATGTTGTTCCATACAAGTGGACCAGTATATTAAAAACTTTTTTTAAACAATTCCTTCTTTGACCTTGGTATAATGTAACTTTTGCTTCTTATGGACCTTACATTTGGAGTACCATCAGCATCTCTTTGGTGAAAGATATTGCTTAGATAGACAGGAATGGCTTTTCTGGATACTTTATACATCAATTTGGCCTTTCTAAGAAATATTCTTTCATGTATTGTTAAAACCTTTATATTATTCATTGCATCCTGGAAATTGTCTATACATTGATCTAGAATTAAATGGCAAGCCCTCTTTTGGAGTCCTAAGAGTGTTGTTATGTTTGAATTAGAGGTATTACCCCAAATTACATTACAATAGTCCAGATATGGCTGAATAAAACTTTTATAAAAGATGACCATATACTGAAGAGAAATATGTGTTTTGATTTTCCTCAGTAGCCAAAGATAAGAATTAACCTTTTTTGAAACGTGTTTAATGTGAATAGACCAAATAAGATTGTTATCTATGAATACAAAAAAGAATTTTATCCTGAGAGGCCATATTATCATTATTAATATTAACCCTTTAGCTTCCGTACGCAATTTTTAGGCAGATTCCACCTGGAGTTTAGGTGGATTCAGGGTGTATTCCGCCTAAAAACACCAAATTTTAGACAGACTTTAGATAGACTGGGAATACGGCTAAGCTGACAGACTGAATCCGTCTAATAGTTAAGCGTACTGTTTCTTATATTCCTCCTAAAGGATAACTGTCAGACGGAAAAGTTCTGCTTGTCCAGTTCATTTTCCTACTTTAAGACGGATTTTGGACTTAGACTGATTTTGGCAGAAATGTTAGGCATAATTTTGAACTTTATCAAAAGAACTAAATTAGCATAGAATCTTTGGACTTAGAAAATTTGGTGCAAGGTGGATTTTGGACTTGATCTGATGTTTACTCTAAAAAATAAGTTTCTTTTACTTCCTATTAAAATATGCTCTACAACAATCATACCCAAGTGAAAATGTGACTGAAATGTCAGCAAAATCAGAGTGAAATATTTTTTACATTCACTCAAATGTCCTTTTTTTCACTAAAATTATGATATTTTAGTAGATTTTACCAAGATTTCTGAAAATATCAGTGAAATTTTGTTATTGGAATTTCACTGACTGCCAAAATTTCCGAAAATATCAGTGAGAATTTGTGATTGAAATTTCACTGACACTTTGCCAAAAATTCTGAAAATATAGTGATATTTTGTGATTGTAATATGACTGACATTTCAATAAAAATATCACTAAGATATAACAAAATTTAATTTTTGCTTCTTGTACAATTTGAATGATTTTCAGCAACATTTATATAGCTGTAATTTTATTGTTCATTTTGGGAATAATAACTTCTTTCTAAATCTTTCCTTGTATTTTTTGTAAAATTGTTGTTGTTGCTGTTGCTGTATTTTTGTTTAACTTCAATTGGATTAAACTTCCCTCAAAAAAAGATTGTTTTCTTGTTTTTTGTTTTAAAGCAGAATTTCACGTTTCTCCTGACCTGAATCTGATTTTCCTCTATATGGACCCTTTTTTAAATATTGTCTCCGAAACTGATTTTTTTTTTATTTTTATTTTTTTAATTTTTTTATAATGCTCTATCCGGTCGCATTCCGCAACAAGCTTTCTATTAAGTATCTGTTCCGTATATTATGTAACAGATGATCGCTATAAAGAGCTTTTTGATTGGTCAAAAGTTTGTACTTGCCCAATGAATCGTTGCGTAACGGAAACTGATGGGAATGAGCATGATTGCTAAACATGGCAATTCGAATTTTCGAGCTGGATACGAGTTGAATAACCATTTGAATAATGTGCAGCAATGAGAACAGCCTGAATGCAAAGTTGATGGGAACGTAACTGGTCAATCTGTATGAAAACTGAACGCCAGGACTAGCATTTTCCTTTTTGTGCCATAAAGAGCTTAACAGTAGCGGCTAGCATGCTAAATATGAAAAGGAATTGAATCAGGATGATTTCGAGGTTTTATAACTCCAAACTGATTAACTTCCAGAATTTAGGGAGGGACAACGTATAGATCACTGGTGGGAATTGTTTATATTGTTGCCAGATACCCATGTCAAAAAAAAGTTCATATCTTGGAGGAGTTTTCTTGGCCCACAAATAGAATTATCCTTCAAATTGTTTATATTATCAAAATATTCCAGTTGTGTTAGAATTAAGTGTAAAATAAGAGCAATTATATCATGATAAACATATGTCACGGCTGCTTATTTAATTATTTAGTGTCTAGCCAGATTCTTCACATCATGTTGTATATACTGTATATAATATATTGTGCATAACAGATAGAAGGCCTCAAGGTAGATTAATTCTGTAACTAAGTGAGTTACCTTCTCTAAATAAAGTCTTTATTATTATTATTATTATAATTATTATTATTAACTGCCATATCTCTTGCCTTGGATGTCATATAATTACAACATCTGTATAATTTTGTTTCATGTACACTGAAATATCACCTTGATTAATAAAGTCCTGTTTAATTCATATCCAGTACCGCTCTGATGGCCTAGTGGTTAGAGCATCCGCCTTGGATGTGGGAGGTCGTGGGTTCGATCCCCGGCTGAGTCATACCAAAATGGTACTAACAGCTGCCTCGCTTGGTGCAAAGCATTTAGAGTTTAGTGTTAGGACTGATCGGCCTGGTGTCAGGATAATGGGATTGGGTGGGACATCATGCTACATGTCTGTGGCATGATGCCCCAGTGCTAGACATCACTATAAACTGCCACACTACAGACATCGTAGCAATATGACTGAAAAATTGTTAAGGCTACATTAAAAATCCAAATCAAACACACAGAATTCATATCCATTATTTATTTGAAACCTTTTGAAATGTCTGAAAAATTCCTGGAACTTCATCAAAATACTATATAATGATCAAAATTTTAGTGAAATCTCACCAAAGTTATAGTAAACTGACTCACAAAACGAAATGTTAGATATCTCAGCAAAACGTAAGTGAAAATTTTGGCTAAAATGTTTGTGAAACCTCACCAGAATTTCAGTGAAAGTTTTGGTCAGAGCTTTGTGAAATCTCACAAATATTTCAGTGAAATTTTAGTGAGGTATATCGCCAAAATGTCAATGAAAGTTTTGGTCAAAATATTCGTGAAATCTCACCAAACTTGAGGTGAAATGAAAAAGACTTAAATGATGCCATCACTGATTAGGTTTTGTGTGCAAGAAAGAAAATGAGGACAAGAAAAACCTAAATCTTATTTGATAATTTGTCAAAATAAAATTTATGATCCATTTTAAAAATTATTGGGAATATTTATCATTGATTCCCAATAATGTCTAAGAATCATTAGGCATTTTAATAGAAATCTGAAGCAGAGTTTTTATTGGATGATATTTATGTAGATATTTTAGGCAGCCTGTTTTTAGACAGAAACCTTAGGTGGATTTTTATTTCAGGTGAAAGTTTCAGGCGGGTTTTTTTTTCAGGTAGAATTTTATTTCAGGTGGAAATCTTTGATGGATTTTTTTGTTTAAGTGGAATCTTAGGACAACTGATTTGCATATTTCACCTAAAATTCTGCCAGAAATCAACCTAAAGTCTGCAAGATGGAATAACATTTTGACAGTTTCATTACTGGATGGGTTTCTGCAGGTATTTCCATCTAATTAGGCAGAAGAAAAGATTCTGCCTAGTAACAGACAGATCAATTTGCATATTTTGAGCTATATTCCACCCTGAATCTGCCCTGAATCTGCCTAAAAGTGATAATAAGGGGAATCTAGGCTAAATAAGCGGAATAAACAAATTCTGCTTAGTAGGCGGACTAAACAGATTCCTCCTAATAATAGACGGAGTAATTTGCATATTTTGGGCCATATTCCACCCTGAATCCACCTAAAATTTATAATAAGTGGAATCCATGGCTTTAGGCGAAATCCACTTTAAAATTCCACCTGGAATCTGGTTCAAGTCAGGGCGGAAGTTTTTGTACGGGCTACTACAGATGTTGTGCAGTTTCACTACTGCTGAGCGCTATCATATCAATTACTGAGACTACTGAGGCTGGTTGCTAGGCTGAATACTAGAGCATCATCATGGCTGACTACAGAAACTGACAATAAAGACATGGGTATTTTTATATTCATTATTTGATTAGTTTTTGCTGGATTTCATGAAATAAAATCAGCTTACCTTGTATAGTGTCTGTTATTCATATATTTCCACTATATATATTCCTACATCACATCATACAAGAAATCCCGGTCATGTGAACTGTTTTGAATCCCACAAAATAAATCCAATACAGTCAAACCCACTTATATCGACCTCGGTTATCTTGAGAACCCGCATATGTCGAGCGTTTTGGTCCTGTCCCGAAAAAATCCTTCTTTGTTATGATATTTTTTCCCAGGCTTATCTTGACCCCTGTTAAGTCGATAACCCTGTTATGTCGGGCATAAGTATCAGTCCAAAGTAACATGTGGACCCGCTTAATTCGACGAAATGCAACTTTTAACGTCCATCTCAGATAAATTTTACGCTGATCCGGCATTTCCACTATTACCTCGTACCAGCAAGGATAGAAAAAGTCGCTAGAAGACTAAATTTTACAGGTACAAATGCTAACCAACCAGTCCATTCAATGCATGGTTTATCACTTGCAGATAGTGGAAAAGATTATCTTGTAAACAATACTTTAGAGTAAGGAAACTGAATGAATGTTGTTCTGACCTTTACATAAGCAGCGTTCAAATTGGACATTATCACATGTCAACACCACAACAATATAGTTCGTCCCACACAGTATAGCTAATTTGGTCTTACCTGTAACTTGGAAAATTATCAGGTCAAATACCTAATTTGTTTTACACAACATATTTAAAACAAATTCGGTAATAGTTAAAGTGTTTCCATGCTTGGTGCGAGTGTAAGCCGTTAGCACGGCTAGATCACGTGACTCAATAATCTATAAATACAAACCCGCAAAATTCCAAACTAAGCTGCCCCCCCCCCCCGTCATTAATTTATTTTGAACAAGAGTAGATAAAAGCACCATCGGTATTGTAAAATAAAATCCATAGCGCCCAGTATTTATTTTTAAATTGTCAATCGCTGTACCATGATTACATATTCTTCAACACAAACGGAATGAAGTGGAAGGCAACTGATAGGATTAAAATTTGAAACAGAAAGAAGAGTGCTTTCATATGTATTGTTTTTGTCTTGAATATCAAAGTCTTGCAATCCATCAAAGAGACTAGCTGATCCTCCTTCTGGTGCTGTGGTCTTGCTGACGGTCAGTGATCAAAGTCGGGAGGGATATGGGACTACAACTGTATGAATGGAATAAGTTAGGCTTCATACAGAATTTGATGTCGGGACAGTTAACTTTAAAACTTAAACACATTTTACAGTTTGTCAGTACATGAATACCGACAGCCCTGTCTTTTTCCAGTACAGAAGCAAATTTTATCGGTAAAAACCGGCATATACTGGTGTAAAGGAACCACTGACGATAAAAGAAAAATAAATAAAAAACCTATTGATTTTCACGCACAATATTGGTCAGTTAAATTTTGCTGCTAGTCACAAGTCAACTGTAACGAAAGAAAATACTTTTTAAAAAAGTATAATCCTACATGCATGTACATGTACTTCAATTGCCCTAGATTTTTGATAGCGTGATAAAATCACTGTCTTGCTAAGGCTACCAAAGGGATGAGGCTATTCAGAGGGAAATAAAACCAACTTTAGACCACTGACATTGTTGTAATAACTTATTGTTGTAAAAATGTGTGACTTGTTACTTAATCTCATTTAAAAGACATCCAATCTTCTTTTTTATGCAACCAGGCATGACTGAATTATTATTTTTGTTGTGCATTAGGAATGCCATTTTTTTTTACAAACCCGGTTATGTCAACGATTTTTTGACACCCCCGACGTAATCGAGATAACCGGGTTTGACTGTATTTATATATGTACGCATAAAAAAACATGAATGAAATCCACACTCTAATTACAAAGTTGAGAGTGGTACCTCTCAAAACAGTCATTATCCACACATAAATGTACTTGGCATTGTTTACATCCTATGAAAACTTCATGTCTCCTCCCTTCCCTTCCCTTACACACATCTTGTATATTCCAAGATATGCCCACATCTCTATTATGCTGGTTTCATACCATGTCAGGTCTTGCTTTTGGTCCTCCATTTTCTTGGCATAATCGTTTGTTTCTTTCACAAGCTTTTCCACCAGACATTCAGGAAGAAACTTGAGAAAAAAATATTTCTCATTGCTTAATGGTCCAAGCTTGATTGTTGAACCAACATGAGAATAAAAATCATTGATCTCAAACACGGCCAGGTCATCACTCCATTGTGCAAGTGGGACTATGTCCTCCTCGTCATCCAATTCAAAATCACTTACGTCTGGTGTTGAAACGGGACTAATATCAATATCTGATCCATTTTCTAAGAATGATCCATTAAACTCTTCGATATCGCTTGCACTGAACCCTTCAAAGTCGCTCATATCTGAATCGGAATACATCTTTGTTTATCTCAACACTGTTATAAATGTTATTGTGTAAGTAATCTAATTAAACTACCTTAAATTAACCCACTCAGTTATAACTGTGATCAAAGATACCAAGCAAAATGAATACTTCGTAAAATAAAAAGGACCATGGTGGGGAGAACAAATTTCAGTGAATTTCGGAATTCACACTCAGAGATATCCTCATGGATGATAAGAAGTTTCACTACTATTTGCAATGAAATTACAGCATCTATATTTTACTAATTGAACAATACAAAAATTGAGTTTTGATGAGATGATTATCTCACAAAATAAATGTCACATGTTCTTGAAAAAAAGGAATCTTGTTTGGTGGTGTAGCAACAGTTAGTTTGGTTCCCTGCTTCGTAGACTCCTTGTTTTGTTTATTAGTCTGGTTCCTGGAGCAGCAGTATATAATAGTATTGTGCAGTGATGTAATACACAAATGTTTTTGCATACACATGTTGGTTGTTGAAATCAGTTTGGAATAATGTTAGCAATCTTTTCCCGTACGAAAACTTCCGCCCTGACTTTAACCAAATTCCAGGTGGAATTTTAAAGCGGATTTCATCTAAAGCCATGGATTCCACTTATTATAAATTTTAGGTGGATTCAGGGCAGATTCAGGGTGGAATATGGCCCGAAATATGCAAATTATTCCGTCTATTATTAGGAGGAATCTGTTTAGTCCACTTACTAAGCGGAATTTGTATATTCAGCTTATTTAGCCTAGATTGCCCTTATTATCACTTTTAGGCAGATTCAGGGTGGATTCAGGGTGGAATATGGCCCGAAATAAGCAAATTACTCCGTCTGTTATTAGGAGGAATCTGTTTAGTCCGCCTACTAAGCGGAACTTGTTTATTCCGCTTATTTAGCCTAGATTCCCCTTATTATCACTTTTAGGCAGATTCAGGGAGGAATCAGGATGAAATATAGCTCAAAATATGCAAATTACTCTGTCTGTTACTACGCAGAATCTTTTCTTCTGCCTAATTAGATGGAAATACCTGCAGAAACCCATCCAGTAATGAAAATGTCAAAATGTTATTCCACCTTGCAGACTTTAGGTTGATTTCTGGCAGAATTTTAGGCGAAATATGCAAATCAGTTGTCCTAAGATTCCACTTAAACAAAAAATCCATCAAAGTTTTCCACCTGAAATAAAATTCTACCTGAAAAAAAAAACTGCCTGAAACTTCCACCTGAAATAAAAATCCACCTAAGGTTTCTGTCTAAAAACAGGCTGCCTAAAATATCTACATAAATATCATCCAATAAAAAATCTGCTTCAAATTTCTATTAAACTGCCTAATGATTCTTAGACATTATTGGGAATCAATGATAAATATTCCCAATAATTTTTAAAATGGATCATAAATTTTATTTTGACAAATTATCAAATAAGATTTAGGTTTTTCTTGTCCTCATTTTCTTTCTTGCATACAAAACCTAATCCGTGATGGTATCTTTAAGTCTTTTTCATTTCACCTCAAGTTTGGTGAGATTTCACAAATATTTTAACCAAAAAACTTTGACATTTTGGCGATACCTCATTAAAATTTCACTGAAATATTTGTGAGATTTCATAAAGCTCGACCAAAACTTTCACCGAAATTCTGTTCAGGTTTCACAAACATTTTAGCCAAAATTTTCACTTAAGTTTTGCTGAGATCTCTAACATTTCGTTTTGTGAGAGTTTACTATAACTTTGGTGAGATTTCACTAAAATTTTGATCATTATGTAGTATTTTACTGAAGTTCCAGAAATTTTTCAGACATTTCAAAAGGTTTCAAATAAATAAAGGATATGAATTGTGTGTGTGTGATTTGGATTTTTAACGTAGCTTTAACAATTTTTCGGTCATATTGCTACGATGTCTGTAGTGTGGCAGTTTATAGTGATGTCTAGCTCTGGGGCATCATGCCATAGACATGTAGCATGATTTCCCACCCAATCACATTATCCTGACGCCAGGCCGACCAGTCCTAACACTAACCTCTTAATGCTGTGCGCCAAGCGAGGCAGTTGTTAGTACCATTTTGGTAAGTCTTTGGTATGACTCAGCTGGGGATTGAACCCACGACCTCCCGCATCCGAGACGGATGCTCTAACCACTAGGCCACCAGAGCAGTACTGGATATGAATTAAACAGGACTTTATTAATCAAGGTGATATTTCAGTGTACATGAAACAAAATTATACAGATGTTGTAATTATATGACATCCAAGGCAAGAGATATGGCAGTTAATAATAATAATAATAATAATAATAATAATAATAAAGACTTTATTTAGAGAAGGTAACTCACTTAGTTACAGAATTAATCTAACTTGAGGCCTTCTATCTGTTATGCACAATATATTATATACAGTATATACAACATGATGTGAAGAATCTGGCTAGACACTAAATAATTAAATGACTTTAAAAATCAAATTATCAAGCCTGGAACATATGCACAGGCGTCTGTGAACACATAAACATATACAAAATATAAAATATTATCTTGCATTGAAAAACTCAACTGTGAAAATGATGCAAAATGACAGAAAAGCATCCATTTGAGACATTGATTAAGAAAAGAAATGCTAGGAGCCTGCCTTATGTCACTGTGTTGTACTGCAGACTTGATTTTTGATTAATGACTATGATGTTGTTGTCTCTTGATTTAGTCCTTGTTCCATAAGCAGCCGTGACAAATGTTTATCATGATATAATTACTCTTATTTTACACTTAATTCTAACACAACTGGAATATTTTGATAATATAAACAATTTGAAGGATGATTCTATTTGTGGGCCAAGAAAACTCCTCCAAGATATGACTTTTTTTTTACATGGGTATCTGGCAACAATATAAACAATTCCCACCAGTGATCTATACGTTGTCCCTCCTTAAATTCTGGAAGTTAATCAGTTTGGAGTTATAAAACCTCGAAATCATCCTGGTTCAATTCCTTGTCATATTTAGCATGCTAGCCACTACTGTTAAGCTCTTTATAGCACAAAAAGAAAAATGCTAGTCCTGGCATTCAGTTTTCATACAGATTGACCAGTTACATTCCCATCAACTTTGCATTCAAGCTATTCTCATTGCCGCACATTTTTCAAATGGTTATTCAACTCGTATCCCACTCGAAAATTCGAATCACCATTTTTAGCAAGCATGCTCATTCCCATCAGTTTCCATTACGTGACGATTCATTGGGCAAGTACAAACTTTTGACCAATCAAAAAGCTCTTTATAGAAATCATCTGTTAAATACTATATGGAACAAATACTTAATAGAAAGCTCACTGCAGAATGCGACCGGATAGAGCATTATAAAAAAAGTTTTGGAGACAATATTTAAAAACGGTTTCATATAGAGGAAAATCAGATTCAGGTCACTGCCAATAGATATTGGATGTTTTTAAAATAAATATAATTTATACAGAATAACAAACAACTTCATCAGAAAAATTGCTTTATAGACAATTATTCTTGATGTGTAGGATAATATATAAACATCATGCAAGAAACTTGAATGGGAATATGATGATTCAGTCATTAAACAACCCAGTTCCCACCCCAAGTCTCCACTCCCTCAGTTTTCAGCACGTATATCACAATTTGTTTATAAGGTCCCTTGGTAACTTGAAGGAGAGGTGTATCGTAGCTGTTGGCGGTCATTAATAGATGCATATGTTTCACCTATCTTCACATGCTGGGTATGTTTATTCAGCAGAATGTATTATTATTTACCATTAACAAGACTTACTTAAGTTATTGCTGCTACATGGCCCATCTAATAGCTCAATATCATCGATGCCACTGATAAGGTGAATGCTACCACTTTGGCTTGTAGGTGCACGTAGATGAAATTTTACAATTACATCACCAGCAGGGACATTGACCTGAAATAAATATTTCAAATGGAAACACTAAGTAAAAATAAATATTTAAAACTGAAATACAAAACAGAAATAAATATTTCAAACTGAAATACAAAATAAAAATGAATATTTCAAACTGAAATATGAAGCAGAAATAAATATTTTAAATTGAAATACAAAACAGAAATAAACAGTTCATACTAAAATACAAAATAAAATTCTGACTCTCAGCATATTGCGATAGTCTGTTTAATGTGATTCGGTTTAGAATCTATTAGGTGCTTATTTACTTCAAATACCATAATATAACTGGGGGAGAGCTGCGCCATAATAGTAAAATGCAGGCTTAAAATAATAAATTAAGTGGCTGGTCCCTAATTTATGTAACCAACATTTTAATCCCGTGGCAAATTAGGTTACCACATGGGAAGTTTTTAAGTAGCATAAATTTTGTTCTGAACTATAAGAAACATTTCACCAGTCATACAGAGCTCTTCGAAATTTGCTTTGGGTGGAAATATTAAAATAATTGCACACTGTAACATTAAACTGATTTTAATCCTATAGAATGCTTTTCATTTTTCACCTTAAAATTTGTATTGGATCCAAGCTCTTCATCATCCTAATTGTGAAGGGACATGCTAAAAATTCTAGGAACTCATGAAAATAAAGATTTTCAATCTGATAAAAATACCTTCAATTTATATCCTAACCTCTTCAGGGGAAAGTGTTGTTAAGGCTCTTTTTGATTAGTACATATTATGCCTTGTAGCATCTTAGTGGTATTTCTTTCATTTGAAAATTTTGGAAGCAATTTCAGTTTCTTGACCAAATTATTTAACAATGCAGATTTTTTTTCCAGAAAAATACATTTCTCTAATAATACTTTCCCAAGCAAAATAACCTAAGAGAACTGCTACTACCTCACAAATCCAGTCCACCTAGGTGGCAGTTACAAAATAGGTCGAACATTGGTTGATCCGATCTGGCACTTTTGAGTGAAAACCAAGGGACAAAGATCCCATTCCATTTGTATTAGTTGGATATCTCAGGACAATGAGTTAGCTGCTACCTTCTGTCTAGGATATGTCTAACTTGGACCTGAAATTTTTGCTGATGACACCATGTTAGAAAATCTCAATAAAGAATAGCAAGGTCTGGAGACCTGGTTTTTCCTTGCCATTTCCGATAAGTAACTGCAATGTTCTGGACTAAGTGAGAACTCCATTCCCAAGTAGGTTCACCAGCCACCATTGAAAAGCTTTTTGAATCGTTTTCATCCAACAACTGTGGATATTTAAATGTGATTCTCAGGGTGTACACTCCACTGGCATCAACCAGTCCTCTTTGTTTGCATTCATGAAGATTGTGATTGCCAGAGTTTGTACATGCAGAGGTATTTCCAATGTGTACCCTGCAAGTTTTCCCCACCTTCAAGATGGAGCGTCATATTGTGCAGGCTGGGAGAGGATAGGCTGTGTTATGCCTATTGAGAGATTGCCATAGATACCAGATCCAACAATGAAGCCACTGCACAATATAACGTATCAGCTGGTATTTTCATTCTTGTTTTCATTTAATGTTGATATTTCAAATTATTTAGTCACATGTAATGCTACTTCTTAATCAAATTCAATCTGGCTTCCTTGAAGAAAACTCACAGATCAATAGAATTCATCACGCAAAACATTATTAATTTAAAATTTGATACTTTTTCTTTCTTCATATGGAACTTTATTTCATTTGAGAAGTTTCAACAGGTAATTTATGGACTGGCATCCTTAATTGCAAGATAATAAGTACATATTATTGGAAATGTTTAAAAATATTCTTCCAATTCCACTTGGTTATAGTATAGTTCATTATGTTACTACTTTTTGACATTTACTCTATTTAACCATGCATCATATCATACTACCTTTTGAATATTTGTCCTTATCTGCGTTATCAATTTAAAAGATTCCATTATCCTCAAATACCATTGATGACTGTAATGAGAACAATGAAGCATCATTGTTAATACTTATGTGGATGCATTTGAAGACAATGTTACCTGTACAGGAAAAATCATCTAAGCATCACATATGTATCATTGAAATGGATGCTAAGACTAAAAGCGTAACTGTATGTATTCAAATTTAGTGCTTATTCTACAGTATATTATATGAGTTTTCTATATTACACACCAGACCTGCACCTAATAGATAGGACAAACCGCTCCGATGGCCTTGTGGTCAGAGCATCTGCCTCGGATGTGGGAGGTCGTGGGTTCGAACCCTGGCCGAGTCATACCATAGTCTTATAAAAATGATACTAACAGCTGCCTCGCTAGGCTCTCAGCATTAACAGGTTAGTGTTAGGACTGGTAGACCTGGTGTCAGGATAAATGTAACTGGGTGGGACATGATGCTACATGTCTGCAACGTGATGCCCCAGTCCTAGACATCGCTATCAACTGCCACATGGCAGACATCATTGAGATATAACTGAAAAATTGTTGAAGCTACATTAAAAATCCATATCATACACACACACACACGCAGATATGACAATATCAAAAGTGAGGGAACACCATCGTGACCTGTGGGAGTATATATCAATTGAGCCCAAGTGTGTGTGAATACACCAACGTCCTAACAATGAAAAGTCAGAAACTCAGCCATCAATGAAGGAATGAAAAGAAATGTTGGAAATTTATATATGGAGTATATTTAACTATGGCTATGAAACTCTTCTAATATACTTTAAAGTAGAAAACTATCCAAATGCTTGCATGGATCTTGTGAGGCCTCTCTAGCTTAGTTATAACTGAAGAATTAACAAGATTTAGCACCCATCATGTTAACAAGGGAAGATCATTCTAACTAATAGCCACCTAGGTGGTCAGATAACATTTAACGTTTTAGCTAAAACCTTTTTTAACCTGGGAGGGCTGGATTTGTTATGTAGTAGTAGTTCTCATAAGGTATTATGATCACAGAATATATTTGAAGAAAACAAAGCATTTAACGAATAATAAATGATGCTTGCTCTTGTCCATCTCAAACCATTAACTTTGCTACACCCACCTGCTCTGGTTGCCAGATGAATGACTGTACTTATCAAACCATTAAGTTTGCTATACCCACCTGCTCTGGTTGCCAGATGAATGACTATTATCAAAGTTATCAAACCATCAAGTTTGCTATACCCACCTGCTCTGGTTGCCAGATGAATGACTATACAAAGTTATCAAACCATCAAGTTTGCTACACCCACCTGCTCTGGTTGCCAGAAGAATGACTATGCATATCAAACCATGAAATTTGGTATACCCACCTGCCTTATCCACCAGAGGAATGGCTCTGCATTCTCAACAATAAGCCATTCAGATCCTCCTATCATATCAGTCTCCATGTACAACTCCCCATTCCCAAAAGAAGAGAATCTCAGACATGTTTCTTCTACATGATTCTCAGTTGGGGATTTCACTGTGATGGCATCATATGAATTATATAGAGTGGCCACAAGGAAATGACCTATAATTAAAAGTAAGGTCAGAACAAATAAATTTTAACATTAAGTTCAACAAGAAGAGAACATGACATGGGGCATTGTTGCAAGGGCTGTAAAATTACTGTTTATCAAAAATGCATCATTAGCTCATTTTATCCTGTTTACCAATTTCAACTGCAGAGTCTTATGCCTGAGAAGCAATACTAAATACAGTGTGGTAAATGGTGCATCATACAGCAGCAGCACGAAAAAATCATGATCACTTTCACCATATCTACTGGGGCCCCGAATGGCTGAGAGGTCTAAAGTGCTCACCATTATGAATCACTGCTATCTCACCTCTGTCTGCATGGGTTTGAGTCTCAGGCTCAGCCATTGTGGGTATGTGAGAAAGCTTGCCAGTAGTTTTGCATGGATCATTGGTTCTTTTTGGAGGTTTCCCAGGTTCTTCCTCCACCAGTTATACTGGCTGCCATCTATAGCCTATCATGTGCTGAAAAATGGTGTTGAACCCACAAACAACAACAACCATATTTACCTAAAATCTTGTAACATTGTTATTTCTTAATTAAAGTATATAAAACTATGTATCTGAAAGGTAATAACATTTGCAACATAGTGATATCTGTTTTGTTATCATATACCATGGTACATGTTCACTTCTGCATTTTGAAAAAAAACTTGAAAGAAATTTTTTTATTAAAAACATTTATCTTGATGTTCAGTGAATCTTTTATCCATGAAGATGAATGAAATGTTCCTAAAACTATCTGAATAAAATCAAGACAATTTCCAGTAATTTGGTCAGTATTTTCCAGTATTTTAGTTTCCAGCACTTCTAGCTCAAACTTTATAATAATTTAAAATTGGACAATAAAACTTCTCAAACAAATCATGGCTGCAACTGAGGTGAAGAATTTTCTGACCCTTGGAAGCCTTCAATGTCCACTTCATTGTCCTAATTCCTGTTGAACAGTGCAAAAGTCATCGCTTCCATCAGCTTAACACAATTATAACTCATTATTTAGGTCATCATCATCATTGGAATCATCCCTATCATCAGCCCCAATTGCACTACACTGTCAACATCCAAGTTAGCATCCGAGTTGTCATCCATTATTTTATCAATCAATTTTCAAGCAAGCAAGGACTATTCTCAAACACATATTTGTAAAATCTCAATGTGCAGGCATGCTTTAACCATTTTCTTTTCTGATGATGAAATTCACAACTACGTGTGATGTATAACACACATTTCTATACAGACAAGACACATGTAATAGATTATGATCGTAGGCGTATTCAATAATGGGGTACTATGACTGTAGGTTTCTAAAGGATAGAATGAGGTATTATGGGTGTGGGCGTATTCAATAATGGGGTACTATGACCATAGGCTTCTACAGGATAGAATGAGGTATTATGGGTGTGGGCGTATTCAATAATGGGGTACTATGACAGTAGGCTTCTACAGGATAGAATGAGGTATTATGGGTGTGGGCGTATTCAATAATGGGGTACTATGACCGTAGGCTTCTACAGGATAGAATGAGGTATTATGGGTGTGGGCGTATTCAATAATGGGGTACTATGACCGTAGGCTTCTACAGGATAGAATGAGGTATTATAATTGTGGGCGTATTCAATAATGGGGTACTATGACAGTAGGCTTCTACAGGATAGAATGAGGTATTATGGGTGTGGGCGTATTCAGAAAATGGGGTACTATGACCGTAGGCTTCTACAGGATAGAATGAGGTATTATGGGTGTGGGCGTATTCAATAATGGGGTACTATGGCCGTAGGCTTCTACAGGATAGAATGAGGTATTATGGGTGTGGGCGTATTCAATAATGGGGTACTATGACCGTAGGCTTCTAAAGGATAGAATGAGGTATTATAGGTGTGGGCGTATTCAATAATGGGGTACTATGACTGTAGGCTTCTACAGGATAGAATGAGGTATTATGGGTGTGGGCATATTCAATAATGGGGTACTATGACAGTAGGCTTCTAAGGATAGAATGAGGTGTTATGGGTGTGGGCGTATTCAATAATGGGGTACTATGACCGTAGGCTTCTAAAGGATAGAATGAGGTATTATGGGTGTGGGCGTATTCAATAATGGGGTACTATGACAGTATGCTTCTAAAGGATAGAATGAGGTATTATGGGTGTGGGCGTATTCAATAATGGGGTACTATGACCGTAGGCTTCTAAAATAATGGGGTACTATGACTGTAGGTTTCTAAAGGATAGAATGAGGTATTATGGGTGTGGGCGTATTCAATAATGGGGTACTATGACAGTAGGCTTCTAAAGGATAGAATGAGGCATTATGGGTGTGGGCGTATTCAATAATGGGGTACTATGACAGTAGGCTTCTAAAGGATAGAATGAGGTATTATGGGTGTGGGCGTATTCAATAATGGGGTACTATGACCGTAGGCTTCTACAGGATAGAATGAGGTATTATGGGTGTGGGCGTATTCAATAATGGGGTACTATGACAGTAGGCTTCTAAAGGATAGAATGAGGTATTATGGGTGTGGGCGTATTCAATAATGGGGTACTATGACAGTAGGTAGGCTTCCGTACAGGATAGAATGAGGTATTATGGGTGTGGGCGTATTCAATAATGGGGTACTATGACCGTAGGTTTCTAAAGGATAGAATGAGGTATTATGGGTGTGGGCGTATTCAATAATGGGGTACTATGACCGTAGGCTTCTACAGGATAGAATGAGGTATTATGGGTGTGGGCGTATTCAATAATGGGGTACTATGACAGTAGGCTTCTAAAGGATAGAATGAGGTATTATGGGTGTGGGCGTATTCAATAATGGGGTACTATGACCGTAGGCTTCTACTCAATAGAATGAGGTATTAGGGTCAGGGCGTATTCAATAGTGGGGTACTATGACCGTAGGCTTCTACAGGATAGAATGAGGTATTATGGGTGTGGGCGTATTCAATAATGGGGTACTATGACCGTAGGTTTCTAAAGGATAGAATGAGGTATTATGGGTGTGGGCGTATTCAATAATGGGGTACTATGACCGTAGGCTTCTACAGGATAGAATGAGGTATTATGGGTGTGGGCGTATTCAATAATGGGGTACTATGACCATAGGCTTCTACAGGATAGAATGAGGTATTATGGGTGTGGGCATATTCAATAATGGGGTACTATGACCGTAGGCTTCTACAGGATAGAATGAGGTATTATGGGTGTGGGCATATTCAATAATGGGGTACTATGATCGTAGGCTTCTACAGGATAGAATGAGGTATTATGAGTGTGGGCGTATTCAGGATAAAATGGGTTAGAAAAGCATGGAAAACCTGTAGAAATAAACTAACATGGAATTTCTATGTACTTTACAAAGTTCCATAAAAAATTTTGAGTTCCATTTATTCTGAGTTATGAAAATCTCTTATAACAGGATCCGATCTCAGGTCAAGTTTAAATTTTTCTCTAAAAAGATCAAAACAGATCTGATAAAAATTGCACAAAGACAGGTTCAGCTTTGTGAAACATAGGATAAGATTGACAGCTGTCCAAAAGTGGGCTCTGGAAGCTCCAATAGTGAATACAGAGCACAAGAAAGAAGTTCAGTTTTTGTCCTTATGTGCACAAGATGACCAAATGGCCTATCTTAGCAACTTCCTCTAGGCATTTAAACAGCTAAAAATATCAAAATTATGTACACTTAGATTTCCCATAAAATGTTTTTGTAAAAGGAGGAATCATCTTTGTATATCCCCATGACAGGTGAGAACTCTTATGTTCTCTCAGGGACAAAAAGATAAATAAACAAAAGTGTCCCTAGAACAGATGAATTTCCAGGGCTTCAAGATAACATCAATTATTTCTTTCGACTGCTGAGTGTTGAGAGCATCTTTGATATTCATCTAGGATAACAACATCTTAAAATTAGCTGCTGTGTTGGACATATCAGACGTCAGCCCGGCATCAATTTCATTTTGGACCAACTAGCCATTATAAGAAGCCTATTTGTAAAATTCCCATGTCACTATTACTTTTCATTCAAGATCAGTAGCAATAATGATAGTTTCAAGACAGCCACTGTGGTGGCCATACTGGACATCAGATCAGCGCCATTTTTATTTAGAATTAGGTAGACATGACGAGATGTATTTTAGTGAAAACTCAGTGTAAATATGACAATCCAATCAGGAGGAATAATTATAAGATTTTCACTTTGGTGGCCATATTAGCCATCAGAACAACACCAACTTGACATTGTAAGAAGTCTTGTGACGAAAAATACATGGCAGTACAATTTTCCATTCAGGACAAGTATAGGTAACATGCTTTCCAGGTTGATAGCTATGATGGCCATACTGGACATCAGTTTGGTACCATTGTCATTTATGACCAACTAATGCCACTATAAGAAGTCTTTTAGTGACAACCTCATTTTGATATGACCATACATTCATGTAACAATAACAAGATTTTCAAGATGGCCACTGTATTGGCCATACTGAATAACAGATTGGCACCAATTTAATTTGGCATCAACTAGGCATAACAAAAAGTCTTCTGGTAAAAACCCCCATATCAATACAACTTTCCATTCAGGAGCAGCAGCAATAACTTTTTTAAGATGGCTGCTGTGGCAGTTATATTAGATTTTCAGGGGGCACCATTTTCATACCAGACTTGAGATGGATGTGTGTGTAAAGTATTATGGTGATCCTGCATGTGGTTTAAGATGAGTAGCAATAGCAAACGTGTGCTAATGGATGGAGACTGAACATAGCACCATTGCAAGTTAGCTAGATACCATAAAGAATTTGTGGTGAAAACCCCATGTCAATATGACCATCCTCTGTTCATGAGAAATACCAATATGAGATGTTCAAGATAACCACCATGGCAGCCATATTGAATGTCAAATTGGCACCCATTTTATCTGGGATCAACCATGCATTATAACAAATCTTTAAGTGAAAACCCCATGTTGAAATGATCGTTTGCATTTTAAAGATTACCATCATGGTAATCACAGTGACTGTCAGAGAGGCAAGAATTTCATTTCGGAAATTTTCACTAGATCTTGTGTCTGCTAAGTCTTCTGGCATTCCTACTAGAAAGTATGGAGGGGTTGAGAAAACAAACTCAAAGACATGCTTTCTATCTGTATGATATTTAAGCTAGCAACACGACATCTTCTTGTCAATTGTTTGACATAGTTATGATAAGTAAATAATAAAGTTTTTGTCACTACTTATACTCATAGATTAGGGTATATATTCTATTGTTTCCACAGCAGGATGGTTGTTCTCAAGACTTTAAATTCATGCTTTGCGGCTAACATGAAAGTCATGAAAACTGGCACCCCTTGAAAATTGGAACCTGATGGAAACTAATATACCATGAACTGTTTAAGTTGTAGCATCATTGAGTAACTTAAGTTCTTTGGAGTGCCATTCAATGATCTTCTGGTACAGAAAATATGCATTGTAAAATGTTCTCACCATTTTCATTGCTCTCATCAACAATATTCACTGTGGTATTCCATATCTCTAATGTCAGATTGTTAGTCCAAGCCCAGCCTGCTGTAGAGAAGTCATAGGACCCATTCATGTAACCACAATGATAACTGGTCTCAAAATCACAAGCAATAGATGGCACTGAAAGAAATTGATATTTTGTATTCATATATGTACTATTTTTATATTATATACTTCCATTTATATTGCATTTATTGCAACTGTGCACTATTTCCCCTGCATTGCATGTTAAAAAGGTCGGATTGTATATTTAATACATGTACTAAGTTCCACTGATTTTGATTTTGCATGAAATGTGACTAATCAATCTGTACCCCACTCCATATTAAATGTAGACCAGGTCAGATTATATATATTTAATACCAAATTCCATTCATTTTGCATTACAAGTAACTATTCTATATTTTCATCATATTAACAATAGACAAGGTCAGATCGTGTATTTAATACTAAATACAATTTACTTTACATGAAGAATAATTGACTATTTAATATCAAGTTCCATTCATTTGCACTATGACCACTCTAGTGGCCTAGTGGTTAGAGCGTCTGTCTCCAATGCAAGAGGTCGTGGGTTCGAACCCAGGCCGAGTCATACCAAAGACTTATAAAAATGGTACTAACAGCTGCCTCGCTTGGTGCTCAGCATTAAGAGGTTAGTGTTAGGACTGGTTGGCCTGGTGTCAGGATAATGTGACTGGATGGGACATCATGCCACATGTTTGCGGCATGATGCCCTGGTGCTAGATATCACTATAAACTGTCACACTGCAGACATCGTAGCAATGTGACTGAAAAATTGTTAAAGCTTCATTAAAAATCTAAATCACATACACACTCATACACACATTTTGCGCTATGAGTAACTATTCAATATTTTCATCATATTAATCACAGACAAGGTCAGATTGTGTATTTAATACTAAATACCATTTATTTTACATGAAATATAACTATTTAATACCAAGTTCCATTCATTTCAGATTAAGCATAACTGTTTACAATATTTTCTTTGTATTTAACACAGACCAGGTCAGATTGTAGCTGAAGTTTTGATTATCATGTGAGGAAGGACTATTTTTGAATGACAGGAAGCATGAGATCTGGAGATGTTGATGGCAAGGTAATTAAATCTGGAGATGTTGATGGCAGGGTAATTAAATCTGGAGATGTTGATGGCAGGGTAATTAAAACTGGAGATGTTGATGGCAGGGTAATTAAATCTGGAGATGTTGATGGCAGGGTAATTAGAACTGGAGATGTTGATGGCAGGGTAATTAGAACTGGACATGTTGAAGACAGGGTAATTAAAACTGGAGATGTTGATGGCAGGGTAATTAAATCTGGAGATGTTGATGACAGGGTAATTAGAACTGGAGATGTTGATGGCAGGGTAATTAAATATGGAGATGTTGATGGCAGGGTAATTAAAACTGGAGATGTTGACGACAGGGTAATTAAAACTGGAGGTTTTATAAGCAATTTCTGATGTAGCCAGTATAGTGGCCAATGTTGATAGGAAAATAATCTTGGTTTCAATTTTACTGATGAGAAAGAAAACCAAGAAAAATAACTGAATTACTGCTTCAATTATCAGAGAGATGGACATATATTTTGTGCATTATAGTTCTAATTTCATACCACAACTGGATGATTTTTGTATCACAACTTAAAACTCGCCCAAATGAAATGAAAGATATATGGTCTGCACAATCAAGGTTGATTTTGTACCACAACCCACAGATTAAGTACAGAGAAGGACAGAGACACATGTTTTGTATCATATATGTTTGGTATTATATTTTTCAACCAAGAGAAAATTACTTGAAATTACAAAGATACATATTTTGCACAATCAAGGTTGATTCTGTAACACAAGATACAGATCCCCTACTTGAAATGGCAGACACATATTTTCTAAAATCATGAGTTGATTTTATACAACTGATCTTAAATTTGAAATGACACACACTAGTTTCTTGTACGATCAAGGTTGATTTTGCATCACAACCCCAATGTTGATGCTACAACAAGAAGGCAAGAGTATGATGGCATTAATTTGGCTGTCATGAAATTGTCAATGACTCATGCATTGAGAATTTACAATGGGTGAGATTTGTGAACTTGATAATCATGAAGATCACAAATTTAATTTTTGATTCATATAGATTTTTGTTTTCATTTCACTGATAGAGTACAAGGTCACTTTTGTGCAAGTGTGTGTGTGTGTGTGTGTGTGTGTGTGTGTGTGTGAGTGTGTGTGATTTGGATTTTCAATGTAGCTTTAACAATTTTCCAGTCATATTGCTATGATGTCTGTAGTGTGGCAGTTTAAAGTGGTCCAGCACTGGAACATCATGCCGCAGACATGTAGCTTCATGTCCCAACCAGTCACATCCTAATACCAAGCCAATCAGTCCTAACACTAACTTCTTAATGCTGAGCACCAAGCGAGGCAGCTGCTAGTATCATTTTTGTAAGTCTTTGGTGCGACTCGAACCTGCGACCTCCTTCATCCAAGGCAGATGCTCTAGCCACACTAAGATTTTTAGTACCATATATAATCTTAGGAACAATCTGTATATCCAACTGGAGACAACATACACCCTAATCTGCCATCACATAATGTGCTGGCAGAAAGGGTCTACATTGTTTGTTCTATTGATTACTCCTAACAGTCCACACAGATCAAAATTGGCTGGCATATTATGCAGATCTGGGTCTGTGCAGTTTTTAGATGGACTCAACTTACAAGTGAGTATATAGATTAAGTGCCATAAGGCCATCAAAGTGTATGGTTTTCTTCAGGAGACATTTTGATACCAAATATACAGCACTGAGGAGATGAAATGAAGATTAATGAATTAATCATTAATTAATGAATGAATGAATTAATTATTAAATGAAGATAATCCACTGGAAGCAGCATGGGTCTACATGGTCATAAACAGGGACTGTTACTAATAAAGTTTGATCTGAATTATATTCAGGAATTTTTAACGAATGCCAACGATTAAGATTCAAGGTTCAGTACCCTGTATAAACCATTTTCCTTGCCAAGCTTTCAGTGGATCTGTCAAGCATCAAGCTCATTACTAAAATGTGACCTATACCTAAGCTCTATACATGTCATCTGCAGTTTTTCCAAGGTATGGCACTCATTGTTTATAATGTTGTCCATTGGAACTATGGAGTATACTGCTGTAAAGTGAAACTGCCTCATAATGAGGTATATTTTAGATATGATTTAACTATCTCTTAATAAAAAGGAACCCACAATCATACTCATCTTGCATAGGAATTGTATTGTCATGAAGACCCTTATAGTGAGTGAGTTTTTTTTCCCCAAATGAATATCCTATAACACCTGGCTTTTGGAACATTAATGTATAATTGACTAAATGTAAAACATTTGCTGCAGTAGGAAATGCAAAAAAAAATTAGAACAGCAGACACAGTAGTTTTACTCATTTGTTAAATAATGATACAAGAAATAATTACATTTTCATTGATTTTTGTTATTTATTATTTGAAAATAGTAAGGAATAGGGTAAGCACTGGTAAAGTCTATTCCATTTAAAATGATAAATTGCATGTAGACTTCACATGCACTCCAACATGGATGACTGCCACAAACGACATAGACCCCTATTGCAAATGGATATGCATAAAGCAAAGAAAGTACTAGTTTTGAGAATTTCTGCTCAGCAGTTTAGAAGAAGTTAACATAATGGAGAAATCTGAATGAGGATATTATAATATGTCTGCTGAATCATGGGAATAAAAATGTCTTTGGATTCATGTTCTTTTGCAGAAAGGTAAACCTTTATCAGATGATAATTAAAGGACAAATTGGTTCTAATTAAAAACCTGCCTTTTGACCCCCAGTATCACTTTCTGAATGAAATAGCAATCATAAGATGGCAATCTGGTAGGTACACCAAAACTTGCATACTTACTGCATGACACTTTCTCATCCCTTCCATTTGCACAGTCCATTTTCTTATTGCATTCCATTTCTTTTGGGATACATTTCTCAATGCAGGCAAATTTATCTGCAGCACAAGCTGGCACAGAAATGAAAAAAGTGTAATGTAGTTAGAGTAAAACAGGTGTAACATAATTACAGAGAAAACAATGCAATGTAATTAAAGTAACTGCAAAGTATCCCAAGAAACAAACATTTAGTAATCCAGTCAAGATGAAAAATTGAACATTATTACATGAAGTTAATACATGTACAGCATAAAGTGTTGGGAAGTTTACAACATTCATTCATGTGTAAGATATCTCTTTCAATCAGACTCTGAAAAATTTGGCCATAAAGTTAAAGTCAAAATTGGAGATATTTCTGAATTGTAATCAAGGATTTCTTTCGTCATTACCTTTAACACAGTACTCCATCATCATAACACCATCTATGAGAGACATAGAGTATCTTGAATTATGCTGAAGAACAGTATGCAAATAGTACTCCTTCATAATAACACTGTCTATGGGAGACATTGAGTATACTGTATTATAATGAAGTACAGTATACATACAGTACTCCATCATTATAACACTGTCTATGGGAGACATAGAGTATACTGCCTGATAAAGAAGCACAGTATTCAAAAAGCTTTTCAAATTCCATCACTCTAGTAAGAAAATGTGAAAATATTCATGGGTAAAGGAGACAAATACAATATATATATATGTATATATAGTCCTGTGAGTATTCATTGGATACCACTAGTACATAATAAATAGGAATTCATATCCATACATGCCTTTTAATGGAAATAATGCTATAATGAAGTGCCTTATAGTGAGGAAGTGCTGTAATTGGAAAATCTCATCAAAATAAAGGAAAAAAACCTCCATTCCAGAGGTATCATGTGTATTCATTCTAAATTAAAATTCAAAAATATTTTCAATCATGAAAAAACTGCACTGTAATTTATTTGAAAATACAACATGCATTTATTATTATTTTATGTATGTTATTTCATTTTTATCAATTTGGTACAAAATTTTTATGTTATTTTTAAATATTTTCCACAAACTAACAAATAATGACTTATCTTTTAAATATCTTTACTTCTTAATTTCTTTGTTTTTCATCCTTATTTATTCAGTTTGTCTTAATCCTGATATGGCTATATGGTTTTCTAGCATATGACCCACAGGGCTAAATTAATTGATAAAAAAATAAAATTGCATTATACTTTTAAATTGTCTGTTCTTTAATTAAGCTTAGTATTCTGCACTTTCTACAATTAATTCTGAAATACTACTGAAAGGGAGACTGACCATCATGTGATCTATTTCTGTCCATCCAACATGTACATCTGACTCTTATTTAATACCATTTTTGGACTCAAAGTCACTCACTGGTATTTTCATTAACACTAACCCAGCTCCAATTATCAGATATACTTCATAACTTTAAACTTATTGTCATCATCATTACCATCAGCCAGTATTTGCCGAATGAAGTCATAATGAACCATGCCGGGAATCAGACATTATGGGTTTGCGGGAGTTCTCACTTATCATTGTTCTCCAAGTTTGTGAATTCATACAAATTTTGCAATCACACACCCTGACAGCATCTCTGTTTCAGTACTTTATACATCAATTAAAAACTTCTGCGTGAAGTTTCTCTGTTGCTTTGCCAATACTTCCTGTTTGTCATGCAGGGAATAAGCTACAGTGATTTCTGACTGGTGGTTATTTTTTAACCTGGACAGAAAGAAGCAATAATCATCAATAAGAATTCAAGGTAACATATTTTACCGTGTGACACACCAGTAGTGTAGCTTTCAAATTGACCAAAGTAGACATGATAGTATTCGATGTAGAAACTTCGCATAAAGGTAGTTATTAAATGATGAGTAAAGTACTTCAACATACATGTGGAACATGTTTGGAATGTATAGTATATGCTGAACATGCTGTTAGGTTGAGATAATTAGCATCGAAGGGGGGAGTGCAAATTATGAATCATGTCACATTGTGTTAATATATAGATGGCCAGCATGTATTCTCAATAGTCTTTTTCATTTTTACTAATAAAAATGAGTGCCTGTGACTGCAGATGCTGTTTCAGAAGAATTTTAATTTTAAAGAATAACAAGGCAAACTGATAATAATTATTCATGACCACTGAAGACAAAAATAATTTGCATATGGTAAATATTGTTTTGTATTGATTCAAGGTCTCTTATATCAATATGTGTATTGTTACAGCAAAAGTATCGATGCATCGATATATCAATGAATCGTTTCACCCCAAGTGACTACTGAAGAAGTTGGGTTGAAAAAGAGAATAACACTTACTTGATAATGAACATTCACCAGGTTTTAGTATTATGTTGTCTACAGCAAAATAGCCTCTTCCATATGCAGAAAATTCAATCCAGAATCCAGTTGCATTATTCTGATCAGGGATCTGGATTTGTCTCGATTGCCAGTCATTTCCAGTGTCTTCTGTCACACTGAACAATCCTACTGAATGATATCCTGATGTCATCTCAAAGCCGACCTTGACCCTGAAGCCAGTTCCCGGCCAAGTGTTACGATCCAATGAAGATTTGTAATCAAAGGCAACACAAGCAGGGCCTTCGTATACAGCAAACGAAGAAAGTAGAATGTTAACTGCACGAGGATCCGATGAAACCATGAAATGGTCTGAAAGAGCATTGAAAATTAATCTTGACTTATTGGACTGGGTCCAGCTGGTTTTTGGTGCATGCTTTTGTGACATTATCTGTGCTCAAATAATCAAAATTTCTTGTACTGTTTCAGTTCATTTTTTTATACAACTTATTTACCATATTTATCAAATGATAAGCACATGCCTATGGTAAGCCCACTCCTCAATATTACAATATTTTGGATAGTCTTTATGAAGCAAATAAGTGTAGGATAATATTCCTATCCTCAACATTTTAACAAATGTATTTAGGTTGATAATTGGGTCATATAATGGGTTGTTGTTGTTTTAAACTTTTTCAGTGCATGTTATGCTATACATCACAGCCAGTAAGAACCCCAGACAAGGACCCATAAGATGCTACTGGCAAGCTTTCTCACATGTCCACACTGGCCAAGCCTGAAGATTTCAACCCATGCAGACAGATGTGAGATGGCAGTGATCAGTAAAGGTGAGTACTTTAGATCACTTGGGGACCAAGGGGACCCTTATAATGGGTGAAATACTGTGCCACATTACACTAATACCTTGCATACAAGTAGGATCAAACTGCAATCAGTATAGATCCACAGCTGTTACTGCATAATGTGCTGACAAATCTGGGTTTATTCATGACGTTAGAATTAATAATTATAATCAATATGTAGAACAAATAACAGCCTTGATATTATGCAATTTGACAGATCGAGTCAATGTTGTTTCAGTTGGACTCTATTTATAGGTTAGCATATATGGTAAAAGGTAAAGTAAGAAGAAAAGGGGTGCCATCTCGTCTCTGTCCACATTGGTTTAAGGCTCAGCCTATGAGGGTATGTGAGAAAGCTTGTCAGTAACTTTCCAAAGTTCAGTGGTTCTTCCTGGGGTTTTTCCAGGTTCTTCCTCCAAAAGATATACTGGCCATCATGTAGAGCCTTATGATCCTGTGCTAAAAAGTGGCTTTCAGCCCACAACAACAGAAACAATTGTTCATGATTTACAGTGTACAAATTGTGATGAAACTTCAGTCAAAGACAATGCATTCCATTAAAATCCTTCCTATGCATCAGCCAACAAGAGACAGAATATTATCCTTTTATTTAAATAAACCTTTCATATCCTAAGGGACTCCTTGAGATGATCCAAAGGCCACATGATTGTTAAATATCCAAGTCCAAGATAATGGTCAGCTTGTGTTTTCACTACTGGCAAAGGATGTTTTTTATTTGCCATCTTCTAAAAGTAGATGCATGTGAGCAGGATTTTCAATAGCCAGTTTTCATCAAAGTAACAAGAAATATGTCCCTGATAATGACAAGACACTCATCCAGACAATGCTGGGGATAAATTTGCTTGTAATGTGTTACATTCTCTCTAAATTATATTTCTCCACTTTCAATGTAATTGTCAGATTTTTACACAAATTGCAGGGGAAGGAAGGGGAGGCTGTGATGAGATGATAGCGCCAATCTGTAGAACTCTGCCATGGTTCCACAACTTGTTATACCATGTCTGATGAGTCAGAAATACTTTCCTTTATACAACATTTCTGTCTCTTCCACAGGGCCCTATCCTTATGTATGCATTGAAAAAGCTTAACTTGAGAGTATTTAAATTCCAACCCATTTCAAGTCAATCCATGACAATGCCTCATTCTATCAAATTTCTTTGCTGAATATATTCTACTGTTTTATACTGCCTTGTAATTCACTTTTTCTCTACTCTGTTTCTGTCACAGGCTATGCTCTTTTAACATCTCCAAGGGGACCTTCAGGTACTAAATGTTTGAGTTTTGATGAAATTGGAAATTTAAACAATACCTACCAAGTTGAAGTTTGATGACAATTTAATAAAACCTGTAATATCCTTAGGGATCATATGCTTACCCACCCTCCATGTCTTCCTAATCATGTATCCAGTAACGTTTTTAATGACTGACCAGTCCAATGAACTACTGGTATGCATCATCTCTTACTATCCCTATGAGGTATTACAGGTTTGATGAAATTAGAAAAAAATATTCAATTTGGTAAGCATTGTTTATTTGTCAATTGTAATGTATGTTTCCTGAATAATTGTCAAAATTAGACAGATGCTTTGTGATGTGTCTTCCTAACCCATTCCATTAAGACCAGTCTGGAGTGCATAGCTAACCAACATCTAAACTAAGTGTATTGCAAGCAATGAGTCATAGCCAGTCCTTCAAGGCTAACTGTTCTATAATCAATAATGGCCCATCATTGAGCAGCACCACCTGAAACTCATTTCTGATGATACTTTAAAAAACTACTTTTACCATTATCTCCCTGTTTACAATGGAACACTCTATTTATATTGTACACAATTTGTCAACTTATGTGGTAAAATCAAAGTTGGCAATACTTATTAGACAATCATTTTGCCTGTCCTTGTTAATTCTGTGATATGCTGACTTTGGACATTTTGTTTTCATATCACAAAACTCCTCTTTTTATTCATAAGAACAAATTTCTCAAATCTTGCTTTCAGTGTTGTATAATCATAAATAAATGTATAATGAAAGAGGTCTTTTGGATAAAAAATCCAACTGCACTACCTACTTATATGTCATGCAAACAGTATAGACCCTGATCTGACATTGCATACTGCACCTTCACATCAGTGTCTATATTGCCTGTTCTACTGATCACTCCAATGGTAAAAGCCACACTGGTCATGAATGCATATTTGCTCATTTTAAATTAAATATAAATTGTTCTTTTAAAATTTAAGACTAATTTTCTTTAGCCAAAGTCTATTCAATCCTTATTATTGAATGCTCTTCACCTTAGCTGTCATCAAGAAATTTACAGACGAATATTATCGATCTCTAAGGTCTTTTACAATGGTGGCTATGTACCAAACTTGGGTCAAAATAAGAGCATGTAGAGTGGAATCTTCACAATATAGGGTAGTATGAATTTGTGTATCAATATGCATAGCTTTCATTGTGACATTACAGCACATGACATTCAATCCAGATTGTACTGGATCACATCTTCAGGTTCATTTCCCAAAAATGTCTATGTACTTTAACATGGATTTTGCCATTTGTACTTTTTGAGGCATCTAAATAATGACCTTCCAAAGGAATGAGGATGCATTAGAATAAAAATAAAGTGAATACTTGCCACTTAAAGTTATGTAGAATCAAATTCTAAAAAATTAAACTCATTCCTGAAATAGTCACTATTGATTGCCTACATGACCTGTGTGACTTTTACTATATCAAGCTGTATCAATCTACATCTGCTGGTAGATCTGGATCATTCTATGCAATTATTATCAATGTAATAAGCAAGTATAAATGGTATGTGTGTTGTCAAATGTCATTTTTAAAAAGGCATACATTATGTAATGTTTGGAAACATTTTTATTTTTGTAGTGCATGGTGCATGTGTCTGCAAATATTCAGCAAAGCTTCAAATATTACTGGAAAAACTGGTACAGAAATTATTATAAAATCACCATGTCTCAATGACATTAACTTACTTTGATTTTGATTGGTTCTTTCCCAGCCTCTATAGCCACAACTGAAGTCATCTGCATCAAAATCACACGTTACAGATTGTACTGGAAATAAATTAAGATTTATAACAAGAGCTCTGCAGAACAGTATGTCTAAACTGTAATCAAGTCTAGGATATATATATCTTACCTGTAAACAAGCCTAGGATGTATGTCTTGCCTGTAAACAAGCCTGGGCTGTGTGTTTATTACCTGTAAAAAGCCTAGGATGTATGTCTTACCTGTGAACAACCTAGGATATATGTCTTATCTGTGAACAAGCCTGGGCTATGTGTTTTAGCTATAAACAAGCCTAGGATGTATGTCTTGCCTGTGAACAAGCCTGGGCTGTGTGTTTATTACCTGTAAAAAGCCTAGGATGTATGTCTTACCTGTGAACAACCTAGGATATATGTCTTATCTGTGAACAAGCCTGGGCTGTGTAATTTACCTGTAAACAAGCCTAGGATGTATGTCTTATCTGTGAACAAGCCTGGCTTGTGTGTTTATTACCTGTAAACAAGCCCAGGATGTATGTCTTACCTGTGAACAACCTAGGATATATGTCTTACCTGTGAATAAACCTGGGCTGCATATTTTACCTGTGAACAAGCCTAGGATGTATGTCTTATCTGTGAAGGAGCTTGGGCTGTGTGTTTATTACCTGCAAACAAGTCTAGGATGTATGTCTTACCTGTGAACAAACCTAAAACACATATATTTACATTTTTAAAAGTTTAAGAATGTTTGTTGTTGTAATATAAATGTTTACTTTGAAATCTAAAATGATAAGATCATTACATTATAACATTAAGAATACACATTTCACTTGTTAGCAAAAAGTATGGTAGCACACTGAACTATTAAAGACATTTCATGCAAAATAAAGGTGTTACAACTTGTATTTGTTATAAAAAAATAACAAAATGATTTGCAGTTGTATAGCATGTATGTGTGCACATATAGCCCAAACGGTCTAATAAAAATAAATAAAAATAAAAATTTTAAAATGACAAATGTCATTAATGTATCTCAGATGATGTTTCTTTAATCATGTTGACAAGGTTTTATTAAAAAGGTCTGATAACAAAAACATTCATAAGTGTGTAAAGAGGTTTTTAAAATGCTATATTGACATGAAATCTAATCAGGTTTCTAAATAACAGCACAAGTATACCTAATGAAATATAATCAGTGTTGCTACGTATGGTTACAACTATAGCAACTAATGAAATCAAATCAGATTTTCTGCAGAAGGATATAAATATATGTAATGAAATCAAATCAGGTTTTGTACATATAAATACAACTATAGCTAATGAAATCAAATCAGGCATTGTCAATAAGAATATAAACAAATAATGAAATTTAATCAGGTTTTGTACATATAAATGCAACTATAGCTAATGAAATCAAATCAGGCATTGTCAATAACAATATAAAAAATAATGAAATTTAATCAGGTTTCATGCATAAAATTATGCTATACATAATGAAATCTACATAAGAATAAAACTATACCTAATTATTGAAGCAGTCCACCTATTGTGGATTTTGCTTAATTGTACTACCAAGGGTTTTGCGAATAAATCCATAAAGTTGAAAAATGTGTAAAACATTGATATGAACTGTTTCAATAATGGACTGAAGATCCAATTAAATCATCTACCGTATTTTCCACCCTATAAGTTGATACTTTTTCACTTGAAAGTCTTCATCTTCTACTCCAATTTGACTTATATATGGACTATGTCATTGAAATTGCATCGACTTATATATACATATATCGATTATGGTAGCTGGTATGCTACTAAAATTGCTTTATAATGGGCAAAATCAAAAACAGATCACACAGAAGTACCAATTCTTGTTCAATTACTGTGCCGGTAAATTGTTATAAACTAATATGACTGCTTTTATTTTTATAAGTTTTGTCATTATTCTGGATGTATTTTCTTATTTCTCAAACATGAAATAAAAGAAAACAATTACCAGTAAAAAATTCACCGGGTTGCATAGCACACTTTCAGTCTATACTCTATAGTGTACTGCACTAATTCAAAGCATATTATTTGTTCCTAAAAAAGATATGAAATAATTTTGTTTTATTGAATCCTTTTTAACCATACCTCATTCTTCCTGATCACATTTTAGCCACTGGTCTCTTGATATTTGATTTTCCAGTATACTGTTTGACACACACGAGCAATTACCAGTATAGCTTTTTCATTGATATAATTGATCCTACAAAGGGATGTAATCCAAATTCACTTGTGCATTCTATGATTATATATAAAATACCATACATTATTCTTTCTACTGAATCCCCCAAATCATATGTTTGTAATTGTATTTGACAAAGTTTCTCAAATAAATATGGTTTACACCAAACTAAAATTCAGATATATACAGATGGACTAAATATAGATCATCAATGATCCATTGTTAGTTTTGCATTTCAGTTTAAAGCAAATTGTAATGTCAACACATCCCCTATATTCATTCTTAACCAGCCATCATTTCAGTGTCTTTCTTTGATTATACTGGTAGCTGATAAATTGGTCTTTGGTTTCCAACAACAATCAAAGCAAGTTACTGCAAATGTTTAAAAAACCTGATATTGGCTTTGGCTTCCGATACTAGTTACCATATTGCTGGTACCCCGTTGTTCTTTATCATTAATCCGCATCAATTATGCTACCAGTTTTTAATATCAAGTGGATTAAGAACCACAGAAAATGATACCCACTCCCTTCTCTGGATGTAAATAATGAATTTTGCCATACGCATTGTTTTCATTGCTATAGTACTGGTACACTTTAATGAGTTAGGCATTTTTTGATCAATCTTTTCAGTCATAATCATTCATATAAATATCCCTATACAAATCATACAACTTATTTCACAATGCCTCTCATCGAATCATGCAAGTCTTACACAGCAGCTTTTAAGCTGGAAGTTGTAATGTTCATGGAAGAGAAAGGTGTGAATATGGCTGCTCACAGGAAATATGGTCTAGGTGAAAAATGTGTCCGGGATTGTCGTAAAGCTAAGGTTGCATTACAAAAACAAAACAAAGAAAGCAAATAGTGGCTGCAAAGCAAGATGGATTAATAGTGAGGATATATCAGAAGAATGTGTCTTGACATAAAATGCTGCGTGTTGTGGAATGAACTCTGTTGAACTCAAGGGAAAGGAAATTGCAACTGAATTAGGAATTGAAAGTTTCAGTGGCAGTACATCATGGTGTTTTGGTTCATGCAAAGAAGGGGCCTTAGTATAAGACAATGCACAACTATGGCACAGAAACTACCAGTAGATGTTTTGGAAAAGTTGAACAATTTTTGTAAGTACATCCAAGAAAAGATTAAGACTGACTATTGGAAATGACTGATGTGATAAACATGGACAAAGTGCTGTTAACAGTCAACATTCAAATGAACAGAAAAGTTGAACTTAAAGGATCTAACAGTGTTACTATTAGGGCAACAGATTATGAAAAGTCAAACTTCACTGTAGTTCTCTCATGTTCTGCTGATGGCAGAAAGTTGCCACCAATATTGAAAAACAATGCCAAAGGAGAAATTCCCCAGTGGAATAATGATTGAAGTAAATCTAAAAGGTTGGATGGACAATAACATGATGGGGAAGTGGCCAGAAAGATGTTTCAGACATTGAGTTAGTGGATTATTCCTCACTAAGAAGTCTTTCCTCATTATGAATTCTATGTGTACACACATCAGTGCTGAGACAAATGTGAAGACTGAAACCAAGACGACATCGTTAGGCCAGGTGGTATGACAAAGTTATTACAACCATTAGACATTTCCATTAATCGCTGTTTCAAAGCTAAGCTTCGCAAGTTGTGGGAACATTGGGTGACAGCAGGCAAGCACACAGCTTTACAAACATGGGACATATGCAGTGCACTACATATACCCAGGTTGCACATTGGTTTAAGGATGCATGGGACTGGGTTCATGAATCAGCTATTGTGAATGGCTTTGCTAAAGCAGAAATTGTCAGTGGGATAGAGAAGCCAGATGAGGATGATGAGATGGAAACAGATGATAATGAGAACATATCCAGTGATCCGAGCCCTGAGATAGCCACCATTTTTCATTCCGATACAGAAGACCAAGACTTCATGGGATTTTCAGATACTGGAGATGATTAAGTGAACTCTTAATTATTATTTTCTTAATGAGAGTGTGGAACAGTTCTACTACAGGTAATAAAATGAATTACAACATGGATGTGCCTTCAATTATAACTGACATGTTAAATAATATGTATTATAAAACTGTTCATTTGTGTAAATCTGATACAGTGTTTCAAAGATATGTTAAAGTATAATAAAAAGTGTTTTATTTATTTTTTTGTTTGTAACTTTCCTGTTTTCTGTCTCTTAATTTTCATCACATTTCTGATTTCCCTATGAATAGCCTCATTTCCCTAGTGTTAGCCTCACTGATTTTAACTCATGTGTTAAATCTTGCACTCAGACTGGTTTCAACTGGAATAATCAGGTTAAAGCTTTAGACCTTTAATTAACATATACATAGCATGCACAGTCATGTAACTCTTGCTGCAATGGATATCATAATTAAAACAAGCATGGACAGTTTATTCAGCTGTTTCACTTGATAATGGAATTGAGCAGTGCCTTGTACTGGAGTAAAATCACAACTGACAGATAACTGTACTACATGGATTATAATTGTCCTGAACTCTTTATCTCTCTCTCTCAATCAAAACTGGAACAAGTGTGTTAGCATCTGTGATCCAATTTCACAATTGCCTTTAATATGGAATATCATACAGCAATATCATTAATATTCATGAAACCAGAAGTTACTATAATGTGAAAAATGAAGCCAAGGTATTGACCTGGCCTTGTCTTATACTCTAAATTGACTTGTTGATGAATGAAAGATGGAAAATTTAAAAAATTAGTGAATTTGACTTATACTCCACATCAATTTATAGGCTGACAAATATGATATATATGAATTCAATATGCCTATCAAATTTCAATGTTCTACATTCATTGGCTGTGCCTTATCATTCTAAGTAAGGTTTAAATAACAAAGAGTCCCAAAAGTTCAAAACTCTGTAAAACAAATACTATAAAATTGTTCAAACAGTAGTAAAATACTTACTTGGGCAGCTGAATATATCAACTTGTGAATGCTGTTATGTATATCTATATTGTGTGTTTAATTTTTTTCCATGATAATAGATTTTAAGGGTCATTTTATAACCAATACAATACATAGCTAACTTTTGTCCATTATTGTCAACTAAACGCTATGATCATATTTGTGAGCATGTTTGCTTGGATTTGAGTTCGGGACATTGGTTTTCCTCTGGGAAATTATATGGTATACCTGACTTCTCGCAGATTGGCTGCTACAAGTAAATAAATAGACCTGAACTGCCTAACAACTTTGAAGGAAATTTCACTTAGGATGGCAGAAAATGGTTATAGCAACATAGGTCAAGTGGGAAGGTATATACAATCATTTACATCAAAACTATTCATTTCTATCTTGGCATCAGTCTTTGTGCAATCAATTTTAGTTTGGTTTGGTTATAATTTGAGATGTATTATTTAAATTGTTCACTGGAATTATAAAGTGCTCATTGATGTTAGAACCAAATCACTATCTTGGAATTATTGGGATTTCATTCAACACATTCAGGGACATTATGGATGATATTATTGTGATACATCATGACTGTTGGCACATTATTACATTCAAGGCAACATTCAACATTGGAACTCATTTTTTGCAACACCACTGGAATTCATTCAGAACACTCTGTATTTTTGGACTTGTGATGAAACTTATAGGACTGTTTGGGATTTAATTCACAATACAATAAATTCCTTCTAATGTTTCACTTTGTATTCTAGGGAAATAAACTATTTGTTAAATTTTACAAAAACTAATGTTTTTGCATTTTTCATTACCTTGTTTCAGACTATTGAATCATAACAATGCAAATCAAATAATTAATTAAATAAATTATATCTTCAGAAAAAAGTAACAAAGTATGAAAATATAATGTTATTTAGTTCCATTCAATTCAAATCATGTCAAACATTGAAATCCTTACTTGGACAGTCCTCTTCAATCAAACCAACATTATCCAAATAAATATCTCCTAAAATTCCATCTTTTCTTGTAGCTTTGAAAAACATGGCTCCTTGTGCATTGGCAGGAAGTGGTAGGCATTTGAAGATCCATCTGTTTCCTCTACTACAGCAAAGCTGATCCAGAGTTGTCAGTCCGGATTGAGTCTCAAATAATACTGTTAGATTTTCATAGTCTTCATTTCTCCCAAACATATGGTAGTCAAAGATCAATTTTGTTGTTGAGGATGTGTGGACAGGTGGAAACCAGGCATAAGATACATCACCTGGCCCACCATATGAACTATCAACTTTGAGATAGGACCCTGAAATGCACAGAAGGCATTCAAAAGTTGATGCAATTATCAAGGAATTCTTGTAATGATTGAGTTTAAAATGTAACAATTAAAAATTCTACTTGTTTATTTCAACACACACTGAAAAACAAAACTTATCTGAAGATCATAGCTATTAGTTATCAATGCATCATGAAGGGGCCTGCTTTCTACACTATATGTATTAGAGATAAATGCATCACAAGGTGACCTGCTTTCTGCAACCATAGGTATTAATGATAAATGCATCACAAATGGGCCTGATTTCTACTCTGTAGGTATTAATGATGAATGCATCACAAATGGGCCTGATTTCTACTCTGTAGGTATTAATGATGAATGCATCACAAATGGCCTGCTTTCCACTCTGTAGGTATTAATGATGAATGCATCACAAATGTACCTGCTTTCTATACTATAGGTATCAGTAGTGAATGCATCACAAAGGGATCTGCTTTCTAACACTTTAGATGTTAGTAATGAATGCATCACAAAGGGATCTGCTTTCTACCACTGTTGGTATTAATGATGAATGCATCACATATGGACCTACTTTCTACTCCATATCCCAAAGGGACCTGCTTGTACAACTATTGATATTAGAGATGAATGCATCACAAAGGGACATTCTTGCTACAACACTGTTGATATTAGTGATGAATGCATCACATAGGGACCTTCTTTCTACAACACTGCAGATATTAGTGATGAATGCATCACAAAGGGACATGTTTTCTACAATTATAGCTATTTATGATTAATGCATTACATAGGGGCCTGTTACTTTCCACATATAGATGATAGTGACGAATCCATCATGAAGGGTACTTCTGGATGGTTTAAATTCATTGATCTGTTTTCCCAGCTTGATAAATGCAATCTTCTACATACAATGTTTTCTGTGGTCATTGACAGAAATAAAATGTAGACAGTAAGACATGACCTTGGGAAAATAATGTAGATTAAACAAAAATGATAAATTCTTATCCTATGAAAAACATTGTCTGAATCCCAACTAGTTCCAGTACCATCAGTGAGTGAGGCTGTATTGTAAATCTGCCACTGGTATAGTGAATCCTCTGTACAGTTAGACTGGAGTCCACAGAGATATGGGTGATTAAAGTCACAAATCTCATCCTGAATTCCATCTACAAGAAACAAACAGGAAAGTACAATAAATTTGATGATAAAGTTTAATTTAGAATATTCCTTGAATAATAAGGTCTTAATTCTAGCATACTCTGTTTTCTTATGACATGAACTAATTTGGTGCAATTATAAAAGCTTGATTTAATATTCAAAGGCAGTTCCCTAGCTCATAGATCTTACATGTAACATGCTTACAATCTGGACATGATTAAGTCATATCAGATATATTTCATATTATTATTTTTTTACCAGAGTTAGTGAAATAGAGTTGAAATATAAATGAGCTATTAAAATTGGTATTTAGAAAATATGTTATTTAAAAAAAAATAGAAATTACATTGAGGTTTATTAAAAAGCCCATGATTTTTATAAAAATATTTAAGAAATAAACAAGACTCTTCTTAAGGCTTAACCCAGAATGCCTCCGAAATATTGCATTCCCATGCCGGTAATATATATGCATATACTGACCAACGTACGTACTATATCTACCTAACTAACAACATAAATCTAAAGATACAGCATGAAAACCTTAATCAAATGCAGGGTCATCTTTTCATTTTTTTATTTCTCACATAACCTGCTGATCGCAGGGGTGCTACTGATGACTTTGCAACAATTGCTGTCCATTTTACCCATTGTCCCCTGTTCTTTTGGACATTGTAAAGTCCATGCCTGTCCACTTTTTGATTTTATCTTACCATCTCTTCTTCTGTATGAATCATTTTTTTCTTTCCTCTCACTGTGCCCTGTAGGATTGCCTTAAACAGGCCAGATGAGTGCGAGATGTGACCATGCCATCTCAGTTTGCATTTTTTTTAAAGTGGTGAGCAGATCTTCATATGATCCAATTGCAGTTTGGATTCCTGTTCACACCTGACCTCATTAGAAATATGGTCTAAGAATGAAATATTCAGGATCTGTCGATAACACCTCATCTCTAAGGCATGGATTCTTCTTTCTAGTTCAGCTGTCAGAATCCATGTCTCAGATGTGTACAGAAATATGAACATGACAAGGAAGCACACAAGTTTGATCTTGGACTGAAGTTTGATATTGCTGTCCTTCCAAATAGGCTTCAGCCTGGTCAGTGCAGCTGTTATAAATGCAATCCTGGAAAGAACCCCAGGTTCTGAACCTTCAACAGAGATGATAGCACCTCATAACCTGAAGCTTGTCACTGTGCCTAGCTTCTGTCCATTCACTCTTTTTGGATGCCACTTGGGCTGTCTGTCATTAGCTTGGTCTTTTCAATGCTGATCTCCATCCCATACTTTAGTGACTTAGTTGAGACAGCTCACTAAGGTTTCCAGATCTTGGTCATCTCCCGCTAAGCCATCGATATCATCAGTGAAGCACAGGTTAGCAATTGTTCTGCCTCTAACACTAACTTTCCTCATGGTCTTCCAAGGCATCAGACGTGATCCTTTCCAGACAGATTTTAAGAGTGGGGGTGAGAGAAGGCATCCCTGACTGACGCTGGCTGTAGCTCTGAATCAATCCCCTATATTGCCATTGATGAGAACTGTATTAGTCACCTTGTCATACCGGTTTTCTATAATGCTGTGTGACCAAAGGAAACTGCTGGGAAAATCATCATATTTTCATTAAAATTCAGCAAGAATCCATATCTGAACAGTATTTAGTTCTGAGCAGTATACATGTTTTGGGAAGAACAGTAGAGTAAGGCAAGTTCACACTCTCCCCAAACATTTAACATTACAAGCAATCTATATGTACTTAAATATTGCAATCTATCTATGATGCATAAGAACCCCAAAAAATCTAAAATTTTCGAATTGGCCAAAAGAATACAATACACTCCTTAAAAAGTGCAAAGGAAAAAGTTCAAAGTGCCTAGAGAATTTAACAAAAGTGCCAAATCTCCAACAAATATGCACTGTTGATGAAAAATCTACATTTTGCAAGAAAATCTACAAAAATGGTCACTTTGCACAACAGGTGGTAAAAGCTAATATTGCAAGCAGAAAAACTGCTTAGGTTAAAAATTGTTTTAGAATTCATATGATTATAATAGCAACATCATTTCTGTCTGACCCCATTATCACCATTCCCATTTTAGGTGCAGTGGAACTGGAAAATATTTCTGCAAATACATGGTATTTACATTTATATCTATGAATGAAAGGTTTATTGGAATTTCTATGTAATTATACCATTAAAAATAAATGAATACGAAATGTTCATTCAAAATATTGCCACTGCAAATAAAGAAATAAGAAACATTTAAAAATCTCAGTTTGGAGAAGGAAACTTGAGACTTTTCATTAAAACATATTTACAGGTGCAAATAATTAATTTCTTACAGGATTATAAAAAAAAAAACCCCAAAAACTGTCATACATCAAGTAGTATCTACAGATATACAAAATTGTATCATACTTACATACACACTTTTCTGATGAAATTTTGATATTGTCAAGCCCGATGAATGAATCAGTACTAGACCCTCTCTGAGCAGAAAATACAATGGCAGCAGTTTTATAAGTTGAATTTGCATATTCCAAAATGACATTGGCCTGATACCATTTGGATTCCTGATTGCCAGCAGTATAAATGTCATGTTTTCTTTGGGTAACATCATTGTTGTAGACAACATACACACTTAAACTTCCAACATCATCTCCTGACATGATGAAAGCAAAAGAGATGCATTTTGTATCTACACTTAGAATGAAACTTGGTGAGCGCATTTCTGCTACGTCCCCTTCAGTGCTGTTATATGGATTTGTCCTCATGTAGTTACCTAGCATTAGAAGCAAAAGTTAAAATTGACATTACGAATGTGAACTTGAGTTACATGGCAAATAGTGGGTTACTATTTTATGCTGCTATTGAGAACAAAATAAAGTTAACAATGATATTATGAATGTGTCCTGCAGTTGCATGGCCAAGTAGTGGGCTACTGTTTTAATATGCTATCAAGAACAAAAGAAGTTAACAATGACATTATGAATGTAAAATGAAGTTTCATGGCTAAGTAGTTGGTTACTGTTTTATGCTTTTATTGAGAACAAAAAAAAGTTAACAATGACAATATCAATGTGTCCTGAAGTTTCTTGACTAAGTAGCGGCTTACTGTTTTATTATGTTATCTAGAACAAAAAAGTTAACAATCTGACTGCTACATGAACTAAAGATGCACAGCCAAGTAACAGGCATTATTTTTATGTTCTTACCAAGAATGAGAAACAAACAAGGTTTACTAGGACACCATGAATGCCACAAGACTTGAAGTCACACGTTTATCATATCTGCTTTCATATAAATCTCATCCAACTGCAACTTGCACAGATCCAGATCTGCCAAAGCATAAAATGACAGCAGATCTCTGTCTGTGCAGTTTCTTAGTAACAATAAGGAGAACAAAAACAGATGCACCCTTATCTCCTGGTACAATAGGTAGTACAAAAACAGATGCACCCTTATCTCCTGGTACATGAAGTAGAACAAAAACAGATGCACCCTTATCTCCTGGTACAATACATAGAACAAAAACAGATGCACCCTTATCTCCTGGTACAATACATAGAACAAAAACAGATGCACCCTTATCTCCTGGTACAATAGGTAGTACAAAAACAGATGCACCCTTATCTCCTGGTACAATACCTAGTACAAAAACAGATGCACCCTTATCTCCTGGTACAATACTTAGTACAAAAACAGATGCACCCTTATCTCCTGGTACATTAAGTAGAACAAAAACAGATGCACCCTTATCTCCTGGTACAATACGTAGAACAAAAACAGATGCACCCTTATCTCCTGGTACATTAAGTAGAACGAAAACAGGTGCACCTTATCTCCTGGTACATTATTCAACAGCAGATCAGGGCTGATGTTGTTGGATCTGATTTATAAGCAAGTATATGTGGTAGGTGGCTAGACAATTCATTTATCATAAAGAATCTGTAACATCAATGCCATCAATGCACAGAAATAAGACATCCTCATTGTAACACACTTTCTTACTGATAAAATGTCAGCACCTGTGGCAGACAAAAAATCCAGAGGGTTGTTGGAAATGATGGCACAGCTGTGATGTGATGACACTCAAAGTGATATAGATAAAGGGAAATTAAATTTAAGACTTTTTTGACAAAATCTGCTAACATGTCTTAAGAATCAAGTACAGAGTCTTGTACTTAAAGATCAAAGGTGGCTACCTGTCCAAAAATAAATATTTAACCTTTTCAGATGACAATTCATTGGCAAAATCAATTTAATAATTTTGAAATCCCCATCCTCCAAGCAGCTGCAATTCTTCAAATGTACTAAAGCCTCTTTTGAAAACAATGTCTATTGCCAATAAAATATGGTATCTCATCAAAGTATTTAACAGAACTAATCCCTACACTAAGAAACTGGTTACGAAGAACAGGTAGTCTCTCCAAACAGTTTTGCCTAAATCTAGATTATATTGTTGTATTAGTCCTTAATTGATGAATAACCAATTAAAGATCAACACACTCCTACAAATCAGCAGTGCATTTTCTTTCACTTTTTGCTAAAACAAAAAACTGATTTTTTTTCTTGACTTTATGAGACAGTAAGTTTTGACTCGTTGTGAAATGTCACGAAAATTTAAGTTTATCATAGTGAATTTGCACATTATAATATAAACTTGGCCAAGGACAGACAATCTGTTTACCAAGGTACTTTATAGTCTGACTAGCTTTATTCTGCACCCCCCATGTTCTTACTCATAATAAATGAAATAGCAAGGCTTGAGAGTAGACAGGGCTTTACTGTAATGTTGAATAATCAATCACTGACTGTCAGACAATGGTAGGTAGGTGGAACATTGATTCATAAATTTTAAGTGATGTCTTTCTGTTTTATTCATTATGCCTACCAGAGGCTAGTAGAGTTCCAGTCTGTTGCTGCAGGTGGTCTCCTTGCCAATGGTATGCTGTTTGGCTGATGCTGTAGTCACAATAGTTTGGCCTCTCAAAGTCACAGGATACAAAATCTTATGAAAATAATAGAAGCAAAAAAAGTCAGTTCAATTAAACAAATTAAATTATGACTCATGCAAAAAGGATTTAAAGATGTGGATAACACTACATTTCCACTCTATAGAATTAACACACCTGTTATCTCTGGAACAGCAATTAGTTTTTGCTCTATGTATCACACCTGCATCCAGGAATATAATTTTTAGCTATATGTATCACACATATATATCCTTCAATATCAAAAGTATTTGGCTATATGTCTCACACCTGTATTTTGGAAAACAATACTTATTTGGCTATCTGTATGAGACATGTATCCTAGAATATCAGTAATTATTGGCTATCTGTATCACACAAAATTGTCTCCTGGAATGTCAATAGTATATATATATATATATATATATATATATATATATATATATATATATATATATATATGCTTGGTGCTCAGCATTAAGAGGTTAGTGTTAGGACTGGTTGGCCTGGTGTCAGGATAATGGGACTGGGTGGGACATCATGCTACATGTCTGCAGCATGATGCCCCAGTGCTAGACATCACTATAAACTGCCACACTGCAGACATTGTAGTGACATGACTACAAAATTGTTAAAGCTATGTTAAAAATCCAAATCACACACACACTCATATATATATATATATATATATATATATATATATATATATATATATATATATATATATGTATATACACACACTATTGACATTCCAGAAGACAGTATACATGTCTGAGTGTGTGTGTGTGTCACATGTATCCTGAATATCAATAATTTTTGGCTAGATGTATCATACATGAATCCTGGAATATCACTAATCTTTAACTATATGTATCCTACACTTATCCTAATAAGCATATTACATAAGACTTGTATCTTAGCATATAATTAATGAAAAATGTATTGTGAAGATAAAATACAGAGTTTCACCATTTTGTTGATTTCGTACTGCCAAACTGCCCTGCCCCAAATATTTAGTAAATACCCATATCATTCATGACAGAGGAAGAAAACATGTCCCCTTGACAGTAGCTCAACCAAGGTTCAATACTGAAATAAGCTCTACTTTGGCGTAGGTTCTAATGTTGGAGGCAAATCTACAACATATATTCACAATTCCCATGCTGCCATGTCAAGCTATTTTACAATCCATTAGGTAATTTTCCACTGTACATGACCATTTGCATGAAACACTGATTTATTGTGAAGCATTTCAAATGACTTTAAATAAGTATTATAGTTTGTTTCAAAAGGATTTGTTATGAAGGTCTAAGCATGTCTAAAAACTTGTATTCATAAAACTCAGTTGCCCCTCCCCCAACCAAAGTGCCAAATTGAAAAAGATCATTTGAAGTGGCTGAAACAGTGCCCATGAATTTAAGATAAGATGTTCTCTCCTTTGAAAATGCTGAGTTTTGAAACCATCTCTGATATTCATGAAGAATAAGATTTTCAATTAGACATTTTGGCAACCATACTGAATTTAGGATAAAGTACCATTTTCATGTAAGACAAACAGGACATTATTACAAGACTTTTGGTGAAAATGCTATGTTGATTTATTCAGATTACAATATGTTCCACTTGGGACTGATATATGAAGAAAGATCTGCATCATTTTCATTCAGGATCAACTAGACATCATAATTAGTTTTCTGGTCAAAGCCCATGTCGATGACTTTCCATCTAGTAACAGTTGCAATATCACAATTTTACAGCTGACTGCCATCATGGCCACTTTTGATCAGCACCATAGCCTTTATTTATAGATGGCATTAATATGCAAGTGACTGCTATAGTAAGTACCACAATATGCCATTTTTATACCCTATCATTTTTCATACATTTATTTCTCCATTGAAGATCAAATGTATTTATGTCTTCTTAGCTTTCATGAAAAGAAAACAAATGCAATAACAATTTGCAGATTTCAAGTTTTTAAGAAGGTCAGAATTGATATTTTGGTTTACATTATTCATAGAAAGTCAAGTAAAAGATTTAATTAAATAATTGGTAATTAATTAAAGAAACGTAAAACATAGTGACAATACAAGTTTAACTGCACTTACAAGGACAAGGATTGTGGTTAAGCTCAATATCATCAACGGCAATATCTCCTTGTGTGCCATTTCCTCGAGTTGCCATGAAGACAATATCATACATACTTAGACTGGTACTTGGAAGAGTTGAACATGCTGGGTACCAAGATTTTCCTTGATCACCGCAATGCTTATCAACAAGTACAGAGGTTGCTCTGTCTTTGTCAGTGATATGTACCTAGAAAAATGAATAAACATTTATTTCATTTATAACAGATATTATTTTGCCACATTAAGCCGTGACGTAATAAATCTATAATGGAATTTGAATCAGATAATGGTAATTTGGTATAAATGATGCCTAAAGTATGGTGCTCATAGGAACAGACACAAGCTGTGTGCACCTTAGCTCTAAACAGTAATCTCAGACATTTTGATTTTAATGTCTGACTTTTCTCTAAGGTTTGCAACATTGTGAACTCTCACTGAAATTCAGGTCCAAATTTCCTCACCTGAACTTAAGTCTAGACTTAAATTTAAGCATAGATTCCAGAGATCTGATTGGCTGAAAGTATTGTTGAAGTTATATAAATATAAATATAGGGCATGACAAGTTATGGAAATATTGGTCATTACAAGTTATATAAATACAGGGCATGAAAAGTTATAGAAATACATGGCATGATATGTTGTAGAAATACAGGGCATGACATGTTATCAAAATACATGGTATGTCAAGTTTTAGTCATACAGGGTATGAAAAGTTATAGAAATATAGAGAATGACAAGTTTATTTACAAGAAGGATCTTCATACAACTGCAGAACTCATTTTCCTAAATATAAAAATTACCAGGAGTTTCAAACTGCATGACTGCTCTGGTGGCCAAGTTGTTAGAGCGTTCACCTATGATGCAGGAGGTCGCAGGTTTGAACCCTGCAGCATGATGCCCCAGTGCTAGACATCACTATAAACTGCCACACTGCAGACATCGTAGTGAAATTTTTTTAAAGCAACGCTAAAAATCGAAATCACACACACACACACACACTCAAACTCCATGGTAACATCATATGCATATGATGTAATCTATTATCATCCAGTGCATTCCTTTGAAATAATTCAATCATTAAAAGCCTTTCTTATTCAGACAAACTGCCTCCTATAAATCAAAAAGTCTTATACTTTTTGAGAAAATGCAATTTAAGCACATTTATCGTTTTTTTCATTCATCTTGTTGTAATTCATGTTTCAATCATTTTGCAATTTTATCCTATTAGACATGGTTCCCCTTGCAATTTTTATTGTTATATTTATAGAATGTGAGCTGATGTAGACCCGATACATACATGTCATAATCAATAGTCACAGATTTCATGACGTAATTGATAACAAGTGTGACCAAATATTAAGAGAAACAATTCATTGTATTTGAGCTGATTTGTTGTCCTGGAAGAATCAACTACGTTAATACCAGAAGAATGGTTGCTTCACCCCTTGGCTTTCACTTGCATATGTGCCATCTAGGACCAACCATTGGCTGGTCTATTGGCAATAAGGGGAATACAGAACTCCCAACCTTTGTCTCAATAGCCCCTGATCCATAAGATCTGGGCAGTCAATGCTTTTCCATAGATAGCGGGACACATACGCTACCCTCCAACACCCATTTCCAAAATTCATACAGAAAGCACGACATTCATCTGGAGACCATTTCCTTGATCAGATGATTCAGTTGAAGGAGCTTTGATGGCCCATTGGCTAGCATGTTGAACTCAAGAACAAAGAGATGTGGGTTCAAATCCTACTGCTGTCGATCAGTCCAGATCAGCTACCAAGATATGTCCTTCAGCAAAGCATTTCCTTATAAGTCCCTCAGCATGAAATAATACAATGTATTTCATGTAACTTGCCATACATGAAAAATGACTATTATGTCAAAGTAGGGAAAATAATGCATAAAACAAGTATCACTTTTGGGGAAGAGATCAAGTATGAAAAAATAAAAGACCAGACACTGAGGATATCTCCAAAGTATCTGCATGATTGTCAATGTTAAATTCCTGTCCATCAGATAAAACTGTACTACAGCAGTATGAATGAGCATAATTTGTTATCTGAATTTGCTTACATGCATGTGTATTGGATAAGACTGAAAGTTAATATTACATAAATGTGTATTGGATAGGTCTGAAAGTGAATTTTATATAAATGTGTATTGGATAGGTTCATAAATGAAACTTACATAAATGTGTATTGGATTTGTGTGAAAATGAATATTACATAAATGTGTATTGGATAGGTTTGAAAATTAATAACTATGAATTCTACGTCGATACTGCATCACACATTTTTAGTTGTACACCATGTGATTAAAATATATCCATGTGGAGAGAGAGAGAGAGAGAGAGAGAGAGAGAGAGAGAGAGAAAAATTTGAGTCCATCTTCATGGCCTTTTTTTAGCATACCTTACTGATCCAATTTAGTAATAGCTTTGTCAAAGAGAAAAGAGCAACAAAATAGAAAATGAAATTTATACGAAATGTATCATACTTCTTCAGTATCAAAACTATACAATTTATATTGAAATATTCACAATATCTATTTCAAAAGAAACCATGTAGTTTAAGTCTGAAGCATGATTATTTAGAATGCTGTGTTGTTTTCTTTGCAAGCAAAATAACATCTCCATTTCTATCAAATAAGATTACACTTATATCCAAGTGCATGTACACTTCCTGTAGTTAGGAGACATTTGGTCTGATCTTTGAGTTTGCTAAGCATAGTTGTTACTTTAAATTAAAAAGTATGACATTTTAGTTTGTGAGTACAAAGGTGTAACTGCTTAGGAAACATACATGAATAAGCATTTGGCATTATATAGTACCATATATATTAAAATAAATAGATATTGTTAAATGAAACAAAGACTGAAAATATATTCCTAGAAGCAATTGCCCCCAAAATAGTTTTAAAAATATGTTAAATAGTAAACATTGTTATTTCCTATAGAGATGTACTTGAGGAATAAAAGTGGGATATAATATGATCTAAAATAAAAATGAATTTATCTTGATACTGTAAGATCTTGAGATTATAGACTTTACTGTATGCATTACTTTAATCTGATTGGAAAGATCTACAGAACAGATTTTCAATATTGTTTTGCTTTACACAAGAGGGCTTCTGGTTACTATATATATATATATATATATATATATATATATATATATATATATATATATATATATAAAGAATACAAATCACATGGTGAATAACAGTCCTTTCAAGTACACTGGATCCAGCAAGGGATCATGTGTGCCAGGGACTGATTAAGATAAATGCAATAAACTGACAATGAACAGTGCAAAACTAGTATCTAACTAGTTGAAACAAACTAGTTGAAACATAATATATCTAAAGGTTTAATTCCTGTAGAAACAGCCATGTAAAGTTTTGCAAACACAATGGTTTTTGTGTTTTATTTGTTTGTCTTGTCTATGTTTTGTATTTGCCTTTGAAAAAGACTCGTTAAGAGTAAAAAGTACTCAGGCTAGTTAGATACTAGTTTTGCACTGTTCATTGTCAGTTTATTGCATATATATATATATATATATATATATATATATATAAATATATATTCTCAAACACACTGATCTTTATTTGTCAGAGTTCATTTGTATGACAAGTGAAAAAGTTTCAATTATGAAACCAACCATTATATATGTAAAAGTTTAGTAAAAAAAGATACATGTAATTACAAAAAGGTGAATGAAAAATACATGAAATACTGCACTTTGTGGCTGTACCTTAAATTATCAAGCCAAATTTAGACATTCATAAAATGTTAATTATCTGACTAAAGGCACACATTATTTCTGACCTGTTCATACTGTAGAGAAAGAGGAAAAAATGAAGAAAAATAAATAAAATAAGGAACACATATATATGTATTGACAAATGCATTTTCTAATGGGTAAAGAAAGTTCTTCCAGAGGCAATATTATTAGAGTAGCAATACAGGTTTTACTGCCATCATTGTAATGTCAAGTTATTTCAATATCCCATTATGAGATATATAATACTATTTTCACCAACTTATACAGAAAATAACAGCACTCACTCATTATGAGGCCCCTCATTATGGCCACTGATTCCCTTTTATAATGTGGTACTGAAATTATATGTATAACTTTATTTTATAAGACAGCCTTATTATAAGTTGGGGATAAGCAAGAATGCTGTAGCTGGACAACTTTCTGTCAATTGGGAGACTAGCATTTGTTAACATTCTTTTGAAACAGAGGTGAGTGTATTTACTCCTATAGGTTAACATTCAAGGTGTGGGGTGCATGTTACAGGTTTGGTACTACCAATCTTGCCTTCTATTCAATGACCATTACCCTTAATTTTATCTGTAGTGAGTCACTGTGAAAAACATTCACCTTATTCCAACAGATGTAGCATTTTCCCCAATATTCCTTTAGCAAATATTTGAAAAATGGCCACCACATTGTCAATTGCAACAGTCAAAAAAGTTCTAGAAGGCAGAAGAAGAACAATTCCCATGGTCACAGCTAATCACTAAAGAGAATGCTTCCCAAAAATTTCATGGATTTATTTGGACCAATTAGATTCACATTAAGTGATATGTTCATAAGCTGATGTATCAAAACATTACACTACATACACTATATTGTTATGTATATTTAATTTGTATTGTTTGTTAGGTTTTTTTAATCCATTATATTCAATGGATAATTGTATTTTCTACTTGACCTTGTCCAAATCCAAGTTCACTGTGTTCCTGACTAAAGACACTGATCTTGTTTCTGAAGCAGAAATTAGTCTTAGTTTTGTTTTCAGTCACACTATTTGATTTGGACTGGAATTTATTTATTCAAATTATTTATTCACTGGAAATACAAAGTGCTCATATATAATATTCTTGCTCAGAGACATTAAGTGGGATTTATAGTGAATTCAGTCACCTTCAACATTAGATCGTTTTTGGAACACCACTGGAATTTAATTAAGACTTCATTCATTGGGACTGGTGATACAACATTTTGGGCTATCTGGAATTTAATTCACAATAATGGAAGTTCTTTTTAATGTTTCACTTTGTATTCTAGGGAAATAAATTATTGTTCAATTTTACATAACTTGTTGGATTCACTCTTTTCTATTATTTAGTTTAAGACCACAGAGTCATAATAATATGTAAAGTGTACCATATATGTGTTAAATAAAAAATACAACACCCAGTCACTATAAGGCCAAAGGTCCCATTTTATAATGTAGCAATGAAATTTTATTACTAGACATTTTTACAACAAGGTTGAGATATTTAAGTAAGACAAACATGATGTTGATTTTGTCTCATGAAATAATGAATGACAGGTCAGTTAAAATAGAGTTTTCAGTGCAATAACATTGCTCATGGTACAAATATCAATTTAGATTTGTATCTACCTACCTGTAAATTACCAATATTTGGTCCTGACATATAGTATCGATACCATAGGTAATACTGATCTGGTTGAACACTGACTGATATCTTAAACTCTGCAGAATCTCCCTCCTCTCCAAAACTTGCATCAGCTATCATGTAGTGTCCTACAAATAAAGGGACTTGAAATGATGATGAAGACTTAAATTACATCAATGTACAAATAAAGAATGATATTTGGATTTCTTCTTTTTGTTTTTTCTGCTTGCAAATCTATGTCAATCTCTTCGTAGAGTGCATGCATGGTGACTGGTGATAAGTGTGAAACAGCACAAAATGACATAATTGCAGTATTTAATTTCACTGTGCTGTGGGAAAGTTCCGGAACCTGAGAAGGTATCATATTGCTTAGTTTGTTTTGAGCAAAGGATTCATGAATTAAACTGATTTGAGACCAACAAGTATCAATGATCGCTAGAAACTTGTATATGAATGTGACAACGATAATCATAACATATGCAAAATTAATTTTTCTGACCACATGTTATCTTACCTCTAAAAGATAATTAACATCATCATTTCATCATCTCAACACAGTAACTCCATATATGGAGATACATGTAAGTGGCCTTAATAGAGTACATGCATCCTAGAGATCAGATTGTCCACTCAAAGTTGCAGACATGGACAAGGTGGACATTGGTCTGCACCTTTGGAGCTCAGCTTCAATGTTATTATTCACACCGATGTTTACATAAATAACATTAACTTCTTAATGAAAATGTCTCTTTATATATAACATGATATCTTTTCCTTTTCCTGTTCAAAAGTAGAATATCCATATCGAAGCCATGGTTATTACAATCACTGTACCAATAAACAAATATGTTTTATGAAGCTCCTAAATATTCTCATGAGAGTTTTTGCTCAAACATGTATCTTTCATCTCTAGCAATACAGAGAGGCAAATTGGAACAGGGATGCAGTGGTGTGTCACTCCCCAAAATGAATGTGATACAACCAGAATGTTTCCTAGAGCAAGTTTTCATTCCAGTCATATGCTTAAAATAGTGCTCTGCAAGTATTTATAATGCATAAGCTGCCAGGGTCTCAGATCCCTGATCCACCATCGGTCCCACAGTCCCCTTGCCTGCTTGTTTACATTTCACCCCGCCCCTATGATACTTGACAATATTTCTGTATCTGACCTAATACAGATAGGTTAATGTATTTTTGTGGGTTAGTCTTTGGATAAAGAAGTACTGTGTACAGTTTATAAAATAGCATTTTCCACTATCTACTGGAGTTGAATAATTTGCTAAATTGCTTGGCTAACTTCAAGTTCAGAATATTTAACTTTTATCTATATATAAGTTTTATCTATCAGCATTTTGAAAAGATGAATGAGTACATGTACACAATTCATTCCCAATTTTCTTAAGAATTTGACAATAAAACATCTGTTCACTGTCGAGCATTTATAACTCTCCCAGAAAAACTGTGCTGACGTGTGGAAAATGGTTTTCAGCAAGGGAGTACCTACCATGTGAACTGATTTTCAAACTTCCCTAATTAATTGTTTAATTATGAAAAAAAAATAATTTAATAAAATTTTTAAAAAAATCGACAAATGAGTTCATAAAACATGGATGTCACCAAATTTCCCCATAAAACTAACTTAAATGCCAAATTTATTCAGACTGACAGGTGGATGAATGAATAGAAAGGCAGACCAGAGTATCACTATATACCTTACCACTGTTGTGGTGTGTTGTCGTAGAACTTAAGTATGAAATAAAATCAGGTACCTTTGTAATTCTGAGTTGTGTAATCTGCCTCTGGTCCAGTAAAATATGAGTGACTTGGACCACTTCTGATTTGAAATCTGTAGCTGTCTTCTTCATTGCAAGTGGTCACAAATGGGCAGGCAGTGATACTCTCAAAGGTACAGGAAACAGCTGGAAACACTGTTTAGAAGCCAAAGAAGAAATTAGACAGTAAGTTCCCATTGCTCCAAAATATATATATATATATATATATATATATATATATATATATATATATATATATATATATATAGGCTGGGCATGTGGTGTTTTTCTTGTGTGTGCGATGAATGTTTGGCGCCTTTCCAAAATTTTTTCAAATAAATTGCGAATAAAATGAACAGGAAATGAAAAGGCACCTGTGTGCATCGTGCACTTCGCACACACAACCAGCCAGGTCTGTATATATATATATATATAAAATATATACACATGATCTCAAAAGTAGGTAATGCTTTAGTATTGAATTTATTCAATGAGTTTCATAACTTCAATATTAAATCCTTACCCATTTGAGATTCTGTTTATCACAGTTTTTATTTTTAATGGAAAGAGGTTAGAGAGAAAGAAGAAATGATTTCATTTATAATAGCTAAGATGCTGCACCTTTCAATTGTTGCACATAAGGAACAGTCCCAGATGCTGGTTGACATAATAATATTTGTTCTATGACCAGTAACATGTAAAAGTAAGTTCTCTGTTTACAAGTTATAATTCAAATAGTATCTGTCCTTCCAAAATGAAAAGAACATTTCATGAAGACAACATCTTTCAACACTGGATCTTTGATGGAAACTCCTGTGTGACATCACATAGTTCACTCGGTTAGGTGGTTAGATGAACCATATAGATTGATTTCATGTGACAGGATGATTACTGAATGCAGAAATTGTATGAAGTCTATACTAAAGATGATGCTGAGTATAGTAATTGCATACTTAATGAACTTGTGACTGGATATCTGCATTATTTTATTTAGAACAATGCTGTGACCAGATAGCTTATGACTGGCATTTGTCCTTCTCTAAAAAGAGGTGAGTTTACTTTACATTTGTATGTTAACATTTAAACCATGCTTGTCATACTGTGGGGTGCCTGTTACAGGTCTATATCCCTCAGCCCTCCATCCATGGACAGATGCCCTTAATTCTATATGTATTGAATCCCTATGGGTTCATTTGGCCATATTCTCATAGACTCAATCTTTTTTCCCAGTGCCCCTTGGAGAATATTTTTTAAAACTGACCACAAAAATGTTGATAATAGTACTAAAAAAAAATGTTTCAGAAGGCACGGTGAATCAATACATTGCAAGAATTGCACAGGCTTATTTTGGACCATACAGATTCACATAACATGATATGATCATAACAAGCTGACACATCAAAAATATGAAACTACACACACTGTGTAAAGTGTGCCATCTATGTAATAAAATTATGTATAATATGATATGCATACAAGGTCATAACAGCATTAATTATTACCTGTATTTTAAAATCTCACCTGAGGATACGTTAAAAAGATTACTCACTCTAAACATGTAAGTGGGGCAGGTCCTCTCATCTTTGTAGTCAATGTTTTATTATGACACAGTTGAATAATATTAACTATGCTATGACAACATGGTCTTATACTAAACAACAAAAACGAATGAAAACCAGCAAGTTTAGTAAATTGAAAATACAATTTATTTCCCTAAAATACAAATTGAAAACTTAAAAGTAACTTACATTATGGAGAATGTAATCCTAAATAATCCTAAATGCTCTACCAAGTCCAAAAGTATCAAGCATCCAAATGAGTACCAGTGGTATTCTTTATGATATTCACTCATTTACTGATGTACAATAATAGTTATGAATCATCTATATTCTATGCATATATTTTAAAGAATTTACATTAATTCCAAACTATAATTCAGCTCCAATTCCAAGAATATCCAAGCACTTTGTAATTCCAATGAATGATTGATTTAAATAACTGAATCTTCTCAATTTAATACAACTAAATGACTTCCAAAACTGATATTAACACTACGAATACTTAATTCTTACATAAACATCCCTTATACAGATAACTAAGTCATAATACAAATGAAAAATGCATATTCATTCTAGAACGATTAGAGTTTGTAAACAAGGTTAGGTGCTTTACATTAACCAGTCAGGAATTAGGTCACCTTGGCCTATCAAGAACTGTGTCATTAAGTCAGATCATGTTATGTTTACTTGGATAATAGTACAACTCGTCCTTAAATCAATGAATGAATGAATGAATTATGATCACAAGAATGGTCTCTTCTTTAAAGTGGAAATCTCAATGATAAAGAATATTAGTATTAAAAATATCATTACCTTAATAACCCTTACAAACTATTATCAAGTAAATAATACACACAATATAGATATACATAACAAATATGTTAGTGGGGCAGATTTCAGACAGTCCTCACATATTTACACTGAATGTTTTATTACAAAGCATTTGAACAATATTAACTAAGTAAGTGGGGCAAGTTCAGGCCATCCTTGCATCTTTGCAGTCATATGTTTTATTATTGTGCATTTGAATGATATTAACTATGTAAGTGGGACAGCTTCCAGACAGTCATTGCTTGATAAATGTGTCTTTCAGCTAATACACTTGGGCACACCCTAAATTAGTCTTTGTCGCTAAGATATTTGCTATTTCTAAAGACATGATAAGCATCTTGATGAGGAAGACTGGATTTGATATAGTAAGAAATGTGTGGCATGTGGGACATAAACTACTTGATAAACATTCATTTATATTTATTTTTAAAAGAGCTTGAAACAAGGGAGTAAAACAAATTAATTTATTAAAACTTTTATGATCTCTTAATTAGTCATCATACTTTTAATTCAAGTCAGAGTTGAAGAATTATCTGTAATTCCAAGTCTGGTTATTAATATATAAAGTCCAGTTCAATTTCATCTAGAATAAATATATTAGACCTTTCTAAATAAAAAAACTTTATTAGATAAAACTCGATATCTACAAACCTTGAACAGATGAAGGTATAGTGACTAGAGCAAATCAGTCTCAGTTAGAAGTATAATTTATAGCTGATAACACTAGTAAACACGAATACTCTTGCAAAAATTAACTATTTTTGCAAGTCACTGAGGAAATATTTCTTCATGTCAATGGGAGTACAATTGGAACAATGTTATACACTGACTACTTGATCAAATATAGCAATGACAAATGTTTGAAAGAAGAAATATAAAAGTAGTTATTCTCATTGAACCTTGCAGAAAATTACCCCAAAATGATTTTAAATAATGACAGATTTGTACAATTTCTGCATCAGCTTGAACATCAAGCTCCAAGTGATATTCATGTAATTAGTCCAAATTAAAAGAGCTCTCAAGCTGTCAAGGCCTGCAGTTTAAAGTCTTTGTTTCAGAAAACTGGAAGGTATATCTAATAGACCATACAGAAAAGGACTTATGTTCTTTGCTAGTATTTCCTTATTTCTTTACCTATGACCAAAAGTATGACCATTATATGCTGCCTGGTCATTGTGGGATCACAAACAGAAAAGGTCTAACACAGCAGTTTGACATATAGAGAGTGCAACTTTAATTTCTGAGAACTCAAACAGGAAATCTGTTTTAAAAATGCATGGATGCCTTCTGAAACAAGTTGTCAATATCTCTAAAAGAATAAACCAATTAATCCCCATGGCCACTAACAGGTACATAAGCCAAGAAGATGAAAGCTGATGTTGTCATCTTTCATTAATGATTAAAGAATTAGGATTATCAAAATAGTAGAACGTAATCAACCATCAGACAGTTTGTTTACTTGAAGCCTGTAGCGGCCTCCAGCAATTATTGTACAGATCAAAATTATCACGCTGCTACATGTCTATGGCATGATGCTGCAGTGCTAGACATCAGTCAAAAGTGCCACACTGCAGACATCATAGCGATATGACTGAACAACTGCTAAAGCTATACTAAAAATCCAAATCACACACACACACCATAATCATGCAGAAAATAAAATCAGAGCAAAGCAATAATAGCAAGAACCAAGAAGCAGAAAGTCAGTTCTATATATTATTAACAGAACAAAGAAACTGATGCCATTGTATGTGGTACACTACTGAAACTTAATGACTACTAACTGCAAATTAAATAGACCCCAGTTCTTATAAATTCATAAGATATAAAACACATGAAATAAGGGTTGCTGTGAAAATAAGCTACAAATTCCACTGAAGCCAATTGATAGATATTTGACTGGTATGTGATCTAGCTTTAGGGTTATCCAAAATGGAGATTGCAAACTTTGAAGTAAATTATGTTTGTCTGAGACTATTTACCGAAACCATAATATTTTTATTATTTTATATATGTCTTCTGCCTCCTGAATACACCCCTACCAAAGCAACAAACATTTTGTTGCTTCTATGTCACAGAGACAAGGAAAAATAGCTCATGCTTATTACCACCCTCGCAACTAACATATAAGAAACATATTGTGGAAAAAATGTTTCATTGCAACCATCACCCCCAGTTGTGTGGCAAAACAAACAAAAAAATAACAACTTTTATAAAAACCCAGATATATATATACACGCACACACACACATACACATACATACATATATGACTCTATTCATAAAAAATACATTAAAATGTATCTTTACCTCCAGGACATGAACTTAAGTCATATGATATGTCAAATATCCATTGAGCGGTCAACTCTGTGTTTAGTGGCTGACCAATTTCTACAGAGAACACCAGCTGAACCTTGACTCCACTGAAGCTCTGCAGGTCTACACAGTCCCTAAATATTCCGTCATGTTTTTCTGCATCAACCTTCCACAGTGCTATTCTGTTTGTGCTGTCATCTACACTGAACATATATTTCCCTGAAGCCCATTTGCTGATCTGGTAAGTGAAGGTTATACTGCTTGGTGAATTTGATTTAAACCTCGGTGACATCAATTCTGATAATTCTCCCTCCTCAGCATAAGTTGTCATATAACCTTTGTTTTCTGAAATATATTAAAGAAACAATGAAATACAATGCTTAGTTAAAATTTAAGGTTTGTTCACTTTACACTGGCAAATTACAAAGTTTCCTCAAGCAACTTTTCAAGACAAAAGGAGTTCTTAGAGACATGTGGGTCATGTTGCTTTAAAAGCTGGCATGCCAGCCCTATCGTGGCATGTCACATTAAATTTGAAATCCTTTGTCCAATGACATTAACTGGAATGTCAATAAGAACTTGTGTGGTATAAAACTATACACTCAAAAAGAGAATTAAAAGCAACCTGCAAAACTAGTATATCAGCTGTATCATAGTGTCACACATGGGATACTAGCAATCCAGACATGTTGTGGTGTGTGACATGGAAAATTAACACAGTGGTACAGCCATATCATGGAGTGCCAAAAGGAAAGCTGGCACACCAGCCACATAATGTGTCACATGAAAAACTGCCACATCAGGGATATCATGGTGTGTGACATAGAAAACTAGACTCCAGCCACATTATGGTGCATGACATATCATAATGTGGTGGTATTAAAAGCTGGCACACTAGCCTAATCATGATATAATAATTATAACAATGGCTTTAATTAAAGAAGCTCATTTGGTCAACTGACCAATCTTCCATGAGGCCTTCTACAATGACATTTGTTAAGATATATATAATGCACAAACAATTTTTACAATATGTGGTGTCTTTAGACAACAATTGCTATTAACAACTAGACAATTGGTCTACTGCTACTACAAAATATTAACAAAGCTTCAAGGATGAGAACATACCGCATTCATACAAATAGTACTAGTGAACATTTGAAAAACATTATTGGTGAGTACATGATAAAATTGTTTTAAAAAGTAGTAGTACGGAATTATGTAAATCATAAAAATGGTTGTTTCTGTAGATGTTGACTAAGAAGCTTTTTGAAAGCTTGGCATATATGGTGGTAAATGTATGGAATTCCATAGTTTGACTCCAGAAAAAGCAAAACTCTTCTTATAAAACTCTAAAATTGGTTAGGTAAATATAACTTGCTGTTTGAGATGGATCTTAGTTGATATGTATGTACATTTTTAACAAATTTAAAATTACATTTAAGATAATCAGGAGCCAAATCATATAAGGATTCATAGACTAGTAAAACCTTTAGAAATTATGTTCTCTGCTGAAATGGAAGCCACTTTAGAGTTTTAAAAAGGTATTTTGATGGCATATTTAAATCAGCATCAAGAATAACTCTAGCTGTTCTTGTTTGAAATTTCAGTAATCTTTCCTGATTTTCTGTATCACTATTACCCAAGACAGAACAACAATATTCTAAGTGTTGCATGATATATGCATTGTAGACTATCTTTATCTGTTCTTGAGGCAAATAAGATTTTATTCTGTTCAAGAAATAAAGCAGTGAATTAACCTGTTTCATGACCTTATCAACTTGTATTTTCCAGCACAAGATATTGTCTGTCATGATGCTACATAGTTTTTCATTTCAGACTGTTGTATTCCTTTTATCATTACTTTGAAGTCATTTTTCTCAGCTTTTACTCTTGCTCGACTACCTATGATCATGGCTTTTGATTGGATGCATTTATCTTCATACACCTCTCCCTCGATAACTCAATCACAATGGGGTCAAAAAATATAGACAAAACTATAAGCGAGGGCGTGAGTTATTGAGGGACCTCTGAAATTTAAGAAGTTGTGCAATCTCCACTGACAAAACTGTAAGAGATGGGGGTGAGAAATTGGGCTGTTCAATGGCTGAATACTCGTTTTATAATCGCTTTGAGAATAACTGTCAATAAGGTGCTTTTTCTAATGAAGTTGTTTGTTAGTCCATGTAAATTACATTTATTTTCAATGTGCCAAACATCGGAACTGGTTTCAAGAACCTTCACGTGCATGCGAAAACATTTGTCTTACATTGCTGAATTTTGTGGTTGTTGATTAGTCTGTTTCCTACTTATTATGGTAGAGCAGATTTCAAAGAAGAGAATCTACAAAGCAGTGATGCAGATTAACACCACGAATCAAGATTAATTTTTTAAAAAAAGCCACGACATTTATTTTGTGTAACAATCGTCTACGTCAAACTAATCTTTGTACTTTTCAGTTATAAAATATTGATGCCATGGTTTCAGTATAATTAATAGTGAAACTTCTCATCCCTGAGGATATCTCTTAGTACCAATTCAGGATTTTTTAAAACTCGCTTCTCCAATGATCTGTATCTTTAAAACTAAGCTCTTTATTTCACAAAGTATTCATTTCACTTGGTTGTCTTGCAATTTTTGTGCACATTTATGATTGAGTAGCTTAATTTAAGGCAGTCTAATTATATTACGTACACAATAATATTTATAACAGTGTTCAACTGATCAACTGAAATGAGTTCACCCGACATATGATCGGGGCCGCTAGATCTTATGCATGTAGGACTTGCATGTCTTTTAATATTTCTTTTATTCAACATCCTTTATTTGATACAAAAGAGGTAATTAATAAGATAATAGAAAGGAGGTCAGCCTTTAAATCACTGCAACCACACAATACAACAAATACTTCCGCAAGTCAGCTGTCAAAACATGGTCAGCACTTATTTAGGTTCTCAGAGAAATGCTTGCTGACATGGCTGTAGAGTGACACATTTTATGTTTGAATACAAGAGAGTACATTGCATTTATGATCATTTACACTTAAATCTAACTAAATGGTAGAACTAAAATACAAACTTCACTTGATAAAAACAAAAATCTTATATAACTGGTTTTAATTTATTAAAGTATTGCTTCCAGTAGGAGTAAGTGACATTTTCATTGATCAAAATTTTGTTAAATATTATTATTTACAGTATTATTTATGCATTACTAAGAATGTTGTGCAGAAAGAAAATGTAAAAAATTATGACTTCTTATCAAATGCTGACAATTTCATAATGTTGATTTAAATTTCCAGCCTCTATCTACCATTTTCAATGATAAAACAATATTTCAAAGTTTCAATTACCAATTGTGATCATGATTTTCCTCAAGTTCAACAAATGTGGGTCTTTTTTAAATTTCTAGTTTTAAAAAATAGGATATACGCCTGACTCTGCATTATAAGTGGGTTCTCAAGTTATCAGGGTGCGTGTTATTGAGGGAGTGGAGTACCATTGTGTTCACACCAGTTATTTATTTTTACCGAATCTTTATTTAATTAGTGCTAATCTCATGGCCTGTTGATCCAATGTTATATAATATATCATCTGCAATCATGTTGGTGGTGGACAGCTCAATGTGATATGATAAATCATTGATGTACAGCAGAAAGAGTAATAGTCCAAGAACTGATCCTTATGAAGACCTGACTTTATCAGTTTCTCATCTCAAGTTTATTTAAATTAGAAAGTTGTTGCTGTCTGCCTTCATGATAGTTTTAAAACAAAGTTAAGCTTTCATGGTTAACTTGATAAATGCTGAGCTTTTCCAGCAGGATTTTGTGATTTACAAAGTCAAAAGCCTTTGTAAGGTCAAGAAACACTGTGCCTACAAGGTTACCTTGATCTATTGCTGTTAACCAATCATCCAAGATTCTAGTTAATGAAGTCTGGCATGAATGTCCTTCACAGAAGCCTGATTGTCATGAATGTAGTAAATTAAATGATTCCAGGTAGTTTCTAAATTCATTACAAATATATCTTTCTAATCTCTTTGAAAGTGCTGCTAAAACTGACATAGGTCTACAGTTATCTCCCTTCTTATGTATTGGAGTCACTTTTGCCAGTTTTAGCCTGTTTTGAAAAATACCTGTGGAAATACTCAGACTGAAGATATACAAAGTGAAGTGCAATCAATTGAGATGATAATTTTAGGCATTTAGCACTCAAATTATCTAGACCTATAACTGTTCTAATATCAAGTTGGTCTAATTCATTTAAAATGAATTCAAAACTTATTTTAGGTATTTTGAAGCACTCTTTCCTAGCTAACTTCTGAAAACATATTCTCATTTAATTCATCCCTGGACAATCTTTTATGAGCTGCGAGATCTACAAGTTTTTCATTAATTTTCACAAAGTAATCATTAAGTGCATTTGCAATTTCAAGAGGTTCTTGCTGAATATCACCATTTTTATCACTAATACATGTTATTGACAGATTTGCCTCTCAAGTCTTGAAAGTTTTCCAGAGTTCCCATAAACCAATTTGGTTGATTTTGTTGCTTGACTCTCTTGAAATTAATAGGAGCATGAGTATTCAGGGTGTCGGTAAACTTATCTAACCAGATGTCAAGAACATCTGATGCATCATCAAAAAATTTGATTACTGACCAAGGGATATCTTTCAGTTCTTTAAGGAATATTTGTAAATTGAATCTTTTAATTATTTGATACTTGATATATTTGTAATGTTTACTTTTTTGACTTAATTTTCTTGTACAGCATATAGGATAATGATCACTTATGGAATATTTGGGAACTGCAACTTCCATAATATTATCAGCATTGTTAGTATATGTGTGATTAATTAGTGTCTCAGACTGTGACCTCTGTTATCCTAGTGGGTACATGAACTAGCTGTTGATAATTCAGGGAATTCATGGTTTTAACCCAAATTTGATTGATATCATGAGGCAAATTGTAATTGAAGTCACCCACTAAACAGACTTGTAACTGAAGTCACCCACTAAACAGACTTCTTTTATTTCTATATACAGAGATTCAAGCTTATTTTAAAATATAGTATACCAAGTATTGGCAGTGTTTGGTGTTCTATACACAGCCTAATATTATAAATGGTTTTTGGACATTATGTCTAATTTCTATATCACATAGATAACAGGTACACCATATATATCATGATGTGTCACATTGAAAGCTGCCACACAAGTCATATGATGGTGACACATGAAAAAGAACTAGTACACTGGCCAAATCTTGATATGTCACATGAAAACCTGCCACACGAGGCATATCATGGTGTGTCACATGGAAAACTGGCACACCAGCCAAGTCATGATGTCACATCAAAAACTGGCACATCAAGTAGGTCATGGGGTGACAAGGGGAAAACTGGTAAACTACCTAAATCTTGGTGTATCACATGGAGAACTGGTAAAGCAGTCCAATCATGGTATATCACCTAGAAAACTGGTATACTAGCCATATCATGGTTTGTGTCATGTGGGAAACTGGCACACAAATTTTTTATCAACATTCCAATTAATATCATGGGATAAGAGATTGGAAAACTCTTAAACTTTAAACTCTTATCCCATCATATTAACTACATTGTAGTGTAACATTAAATACTCAAGATCATGATAAAATTTTTTAATATTGTATGAATAAAAACAACACTTTAAAAATTGTTTTAGGAGAGCCACAATTCTAACTACATCTGGAGAGTAATCCATTATGATTTTTGTCATATTTTTAGTAGTCACAATTCCTTCAGACAACAACCCAATAAGCCTTCAAGCTATTTTATCCAAAGCCATTTAGATTAATAGCATCTATGCTGGGATTTGGACCGAGACAAGGAAATCCCAGTCAAGGGGTTATATTATTTGTCTCCCCACAAAGCAAAGCCTTGTGAGACAAATAATGTAACCCTGCAACTTGGATTTCCTTGTCTTGGTACAAACTCCGACAAAGATTATTTTCTTACCCAATTTTTCCCAACTAAATTAAAATAACCCTGCACCCTGCAGTTCAGTTAGCAGATTAGAAACACAGTATTCATCAGGTACTATTACTGCTTCTCATTCTGTATAAAGCTTGTCAGGTTTTGTACCTTTTATGAAAATCTGAATAATTATCTAAGTGGAATCTAGCTGTATATGCCGCTCTAAGAAAAGGGAAAAGAAATCAAGAATAGGTTATAATTGTTATGAAGTACTGTGCAATGAACATCTCGAGCCACATGCTTTTGTTTTTCCAAATAAATGCAGATATACTGCGCATTAAGATGAATATGTTAATGAGGGCAATGAGATGACCTGTTGACCCTAAGCACACAAGTTCTACGCATGAGAAAATAGAAACATAAAATCATTTGATATTATTACTATATTATCACATTTAATCGATGGATGTAATATGAAATTGACAATAAATAATTAATATCTTTTATACAGTAAAGTTTTAACTTTCATCAATTCTAATTTGAAAACATTCTTTGGTAGGCAGTGGTATGATACTGTGCAGTACAATATGCCTTCAGGATACAGTTCTAATGAAGTGTGTAGTGGCATCAGAAAATTTCTAATTCATGTCTTTCTTGGAAATTTATATATTATGTCCTGAAAATATGGCAAGTTTTGCTATCACTAGTGCAGTGATAAGGTGCATGGAAATCTTTTTGTGGAATAGCATGTGGATTGTTGAATGAATCATTCTGATTGGTAAGTGCAGGAAATTTCATTTGCAATGGAATTACTATACATGATTCAAGTGGAGGTGATTGTGGGTGTTCGACAAAGTTAGATGAAACACATTTCTGGTTTTTGCTGGCTTTGTAGTAACACTTGAGCGAGTTTGGTTTTGTGTGACCAATATTGTGTATTGCCTGTCAAATAGCTCGAAGTATGTGTGTTAAAATGTTTTGCATGGTGTTGCCAAAAGTGAAGAGACCTTAAGTAGCTTTATGAGTGAACTTCTTTCTGTTATGTATCTGTTGTTGTTGTTGATTTTATAACAACTCCATCAGGCACAGCAGAAAACATCAAAGGTTTCTTTTAAAAAGTAGTTCCTAGTGCATGGACACTATGACTGAGACAACAGGTCTGAGATAACCAGAATGAGACAGGAAAAGAACGGTTAGCAAAACAGACATTTCTCTGTTGAATGGGCAAGAAATTACAGTCTTGCCAACTATAGGTAAACTTTAGATTTCAAATGCATTTTAAAACCATGAATAAGGAAGATACTGATCTTAAAATCTTGAGAGATTACCTGAAATGCAGATAACCAAAGATTCTGGTGGAATATTTATCCTACCCTAATGCTGATAAAGTTTGTGTATTATGATTGGTAGTTAAATAAAAAATATTAACTCCATTTTACATGTATTATTTTCCAAAAAATCAATTTGTCTAAAAACTACATAAATTCTTCCCTCTAGATGACTATGATAAACACACTTCTTCTAAATACAACTTTGCCTGTAATATTTTGAGTATTTAATACAGTATATTTTTTTATTTAAATGAACTAATAAATTAAAAAGTACAGGGCTTCATTAGCACATATCTCGCTGTTAATTGGCCCAGTTAATCTTTTAAGTGCACTGGGTGACATTATTGATTGTTTATCTACCTTCGTGCACAACAAGTTAACACGGCACCCAGCACGAGTTTTCATTCACACCATGAAAGATTTATACATATAAAAGGAGTTATCTTAAAGTGAAAATGATGGAAAACATGGAGAATCAGCTCCTGGGAGAACAAGGTGCTCGACTTCAAAATATTCAATTGAATCTGGCACTGACTTTGAAATATCCATTGAAGAAGTTGTTATTGTGGGGCTTAATGCCATTTTTCAGCACACGATAGGCTATACATGGCGGCCAGTATTAATGGTGGAGGAAGAAACCGGGAAATCCCCGGAAAGAACCACCGACCCGCGAGAAGCTACTGGCAAGCTTTCTCACATATCCACATTCGCCGAATCCTAGACTCGAACCCACGCAGACAGAGGTGAGATGGCAGTGATCCGTAACGGAGAGCGCTTTAGACCACTCAGCCACTCGGGGCCCCCCCCCATTGAAGAAGCACTAGTGATGGGAATGTCAGTGAAAAGGTAAGAGATGATGGATTGATCATTAATGACGGGCAAGTTTTTGAGAGGACTTTACAAGACCATTGCCAAGACCAACAACAAATTGATATCGGAATGTAAATGTAAATGAGTTCCAATCTTCTTATCAACTGCATCTAAGGTTATGCTTAATTCTGGGGGAAATCACTGTGAATTTCATGGAAGTATCTGTGGACTCATGACAAGAAGATCAAGGCTGGCAAAGTAATAACATTTGTCACCTTCCTGCACTAGCTTTTATTTCAACATATTGCATGAAATTTATACCATTCTGTTGACAATTTGTTTTCAAAACAACTTTACCAGATCTAGGCCTAACTGAAGGAACAGAAAAAGGTTACCAAATTTGTTTCAGTACTTCACTTTAAAAATCATTGAAAATAGTGTCAGTGAGTCTTATGATACAGTCACTGACAAAGCTTATTGCTCTACCTGTATGCTGCAGCGGGATACCTAGCTGTTTTGATCGGGGGATGATGAGCTAAGATCTGCCTTAAATTAAGGGTCTTAAAAATGGAAATTATGGAAAAAATACTCTGCCATTAATTGCCCGTAAAATAATAATAATCATGATTTAAAATTCATAAAATTTAAGCTGGTTAAACAATTGTAGATTCGTTATCAAATAAACAAAGACAATGGTATATAGGTTAGTAAAATATTTAAGGATGACACAATTATCGAGTTCATCTGTTGTCAGAAGGTCATAAATGAAAAACAATTTCAAAATTTTTTTACACTTTCTATTGATTTTGTCATTTCCTTTCCTTTCACAGGACTGTAATTGTGATAATTTATTTCAATTATCAAAATTTTATAAGGTTTTGTCTTTTTCGTTATATTAAAACAAACAGAAGCTGCAACCACTTTATTCTACTCTCCAGTTAATAGCACTATAATACACCTGGCAAGAAGTGATTTCATAATGAAGAAAATGATGTCATTTCAAATTGTGAAATAAGCAATTGTTTCTTTTTTTTAATATAAAAGTGGAATAGATATAACAGAGAGACTTTAAATTCAATTACATTCATAGGATACTAATGTAAATGATTTAGCGCTTGCTGAAATTAAACCATGTAAATAAGAAATCATAATTAATAAAATCCCAGCTTTCAAAATCACAGGAATTCCATGCCAATCATTTAAATTAAAGAAAATATAATTTATGCATAACTTCGGAAATTGAAATCCAGGAAACTAGAAGGTTAGGCTTGTATGTGAAGAACATTATCAACATTGCTGAAAAACTTAAACTGAAATCATAACAAATTGTTGATGATGTCAACACTGTTAGAAAAATGGCAGTTATGTCTTGCTTCATGCTTGTACAGGTTCATCAACAAACAAATTTCAAAGGGAATTCTGATTATTCAAAACAAAATTGTAAACTGCATTTATAAATGACTGCCTTGCATTGAAAGTGCCTTCCTTGGTCCTATATACATGTTTCTGACACAGCATTAAAATATTTCATGTAGTATACCGTCATTGAAGGTCTGGTACCATTTGTCTCCATGATAATCACAGTCAGATGTACTGAAGTTACAAGAGGGATCGGCAGGAACTGAAATTAACAAAGAAATTTTAACAAATTAAATAAAGATCCTAGAAGTCTGAAGTTGCTTACCTCGCCAGTGGTTACAATGAAGTTATTCTGTCCAAACCAACAAAAGAATACATTCTTTTGTTGAAACTTGTATGACTGTGTGTGTCATAGTGTGCACATGTGTTTATTTTCTAAAACAATAAATGTCTTGAAATTTGTATAAATCAACAATTACAGAGTATTAGTTACATAGAACATTTATGAAATTGCGAACATACTGTTTAGGTGTTATTGCATTCTCAAATTGAAATGGACAAAATGAAAAATGTAGTTGCTCTATTCCAGCAAAGGAAGGTCATAAATGCAAATAGAAATGCCAAAAGAGAGAAAAGTTTAAAAATAATATGTAAACATAACTTACATCAATTTGCAGTAACATCACACAATGATCCGGATTCTTACCTGATCACGTTAAAGTTAGGAATATAAGCCCTTCTGTCTCCCAAATCAGCCTTCCAAAAGATGACTTTTCTGTCAACATTATATAGACACAAGGGAACAACTCTTTCCCATTACTTCCCCTTACCACCTACAGGTGGTGCTAGTTTAAAACTGAGTTGAACATCATGTAATTCTTGCATTGTGGGAAGGATAGAGGGTTATTAAAGCAATGTAAGTACTCTAGGAGAAACATAATTTAGTGAAAAATTTCCTTTCTCCTTTGAATACATTCACTGATTACATTAAGATTAAGATTTAAAAAATTATGTATCTTGCCCTTGACACACCACATGAAGACAACTAATATTTCTTCCATACCGGGCAGCCTGGATCAACAATGACCGTGCCTTCCGCTGCACTCCAAGACAGAGAAGACAAGTATGCTACTGGTGCCCCCACAACCAAGATCCATGGGAGAGGCAATATCATCATCGGTACATGGAATGTTGGAACACTGAGGGCTGTGGGAAAGTTGAAAGAACTTACACATGAGTTGCAGAGGTACAACTGGAATATTATAGGTCTCTGCGAAGCGGGCTGGAATAACAACAGATGAAGGTCATAAGCTCTACTTCAGCAGAAGAGGGGACAGACACAATCATGGCATTAGATTTCTTGGCCACAAGGGCATTGTGAACAGCATTATGGGTTGCTTCCCAGTCTCAAGCAGGCTCATTACCATCTGCCTGAGGGCGACTCCCTTCAACATCACAATCATACAGGCCTATGCACCCACATCTGACTATGATGACAACGAACTGGAGAATTTTTATAACCAACTGCAAGATGTCACTGACAACTCACCCAAGGACATTCTGTTTGTACAAGGAGACTGGAATGCAAAAGTTGGAGTTTATTACAAACTGGCAAAGCACCTGTGGACCCTTCTGCAATGCAGAAACAAATGAAGGAGGACTCAGGCTCTTGGAGTTTGCTGCCTACAACAATCTTGTTCTAGCCAACACATCCGGCCCTAACAAAGCATCCAGAAGATGGACCTGGCACAGTCCAATGGACAACATCACAACCAGATTGACTACGTCTTGGTGAATAAATGATTCTGCACAGGACTGAATATTGCCAGAACATGAAGTTTTCCAGTAGCAGATATTGGAAGTAACCATGATTTATTAATGACAACATTTCACCTCCACCTGAAAATGATCAAAAAGCATAACAAACCAAGAATCAGATTTGACCTTGAAAAATTGAAAGATCCAAAAGTCGCAGAAGCCTTCTAAGCAATGATAAGTGGTAAATTTGCACCTTTGATAACCCTGGACAGCCAAGACATCGACCTAGAGTCCTTAACAACCACATTCAACACAGCTGTGACTAGCACAGCTAGCGAGATCATTGGCAAATATCATCAAACAAATAAACCTTGGGTCACAACATATGTCCTTGAACTATATGACAAAAGAAGAGAACTGAAAAAAGGAAAAAGAGATCATTAAGGAGCTGGAAAATACAGAGATAAACAACATGATCAGGAAAAGCATAAAAAAGGCAAAGGAATCCTGGATAGAAAAACAATGCTGCAAAATCGAAGATGTCTGAGTAGAAATGACAGCAAAATGGCATATCAACTGGTGAAAGATCTCACAACCCATAAACAAGGAAAAACTACCACCAAACAAGACAAATCAGGAAAATGCCTCACAGAAGATCTAGAGATCCTCAAGCGATGGACAGAATACTGCTCAGAATTGTACAATTATAAGACCCAAGGAGATCCAGCAGTACTAAATTGTCCTCAGGCAGAAGAAATCGATGACAACCCCATTCTTTGTGAAGAAGTAGAAACTGCAGTTAGGTCACTAAAGAAAGGAGGAGAAGAGATAGTCCCAGTCCTAACAACAATCTGCAACAAGATATGGCAGACAGGAGAATGGCCCACCACATGGACTCAGTCCTTGGTCATCATGCTCCCCAAGAAAGGAAACCTACAGCTATGTAAAAAGTACAGAACCATCAGTCTGATCAGTCACCTGAGCATGTCATGCTGAAGATAATTCTCAACAGACTAAAGCCTCAAGCAAAGAAAATTGTTGCTGAAGAGCAGGCAGGCTTCCAAATAGGAAGGATCACCACAGAACAAATCTTCAATCTCAGACTCCTTTGCGAGAAATGCCTTCAGTATCAGCAGAATCTATACCATGTCTTTATAGGTTTCAAAAAGGCCTTTGATAGGGTATGGCATACAGCCTTATGGGCAATTATGAGGAAGTACATCATCAGCTCAGACCTGATGCAGGTTGTTGAGCACCTCTATGACAATGCCACCAGTGCTGTCCTCATCAATGGCAGCAGAAGAGATTGGTTTCAAACAACAGTTGGAGTCAGACAGGGATATATTCTGTCACCTACACTCTTCAACATTTTCCTGGAAAGGCTCATGGAGGATGCCTTGCATGACCACAAGGGCACTGTCAGCATTGGAGGAAGAACGATCAAAAACCTTCACTTTACAGATGATACTGATGGTTTAACAGGAGATGAAAAAGAACTGTCTGACTTGGTTAAACGCCTCAACATAACCTCCACGGCATATGGTATAGAGATAAGCACCAAAGAAAACAAAATGATGACAAACAACACCAATGACATCTGTGCTGAAATAAAGGTCAGTGGACAAAAGCTGGATTGCCCAGACAACAGCAGCAATATCAAGGTTGAGACCAATATGGAAAGATACAAGCACTGCTTTTGGTTCCAAAATAAGGCTGATGTTGTCGATTGTCATATCCATCTTTCTGTATGCTTGTGAAACATGGACGCTCACATCAGATCTACAAAGAAGGAATCAAACCTTCAAAATAAGATGCTACCACAAGATCTTGGGCATCTCATACATTGGCCATGTAACCAATGAACAAGTCCACAACAGGATCCAATGAGCCATTGGATCCTATGAAGACCTCTTGACAACTGTAAAAAAGTGCAAACTGAAGTGGTACGGTCATGTCTCAAGATCATCTGGACTGGCAAAAACAATTTTGCAAGGCACAGTGCAAGGGTGCAGAAGAAGAGGCAGACAGAAAAAGAGGTGGGAAGATAACATTGAGGAGTGGACAGGCATGTGATTTGGAGATTCCCCAAGGGCAGTAGAGAACAGGGAAATATGGAGAGAATTGGTTGTAAAGTCAACTGTGGTACCCCAATGACCTCTTGGGTTAAGGGATTGATGATTGATTGATTGATGATGATTAAAAACGTTGGAGCAAATCTTGATCATCCTACCAATATCTCAAATAACCTCTGAGGGAAGAAGATTGGATTCCACATATGAAGATGAAACCACTTTCCAAACATGTGTGCAGCATAACCAGAGGAAAGGTTGTTAAGTCTGGGAAGATGAAATAATGAGATCTTATTACCACATACAATTTCTGGAACATCCAGCAAAAGGCATGCAGGGTCCCCATCCGGAGGTTGTGCTGTCAGTTTGGTTTGGTAGCCACTTCTTCGACTGATACTGGGTCTACCAGATCCATTTGTCTCTATGGAACCAAATCTCATAGATAAGAACTCAGGAAGGGTTACTGTGCAAGCCAACTGATGGCCTCAATAATATTTGTGATTATGATATTCTGGTCATAGGCAATGCATGCAGAAAGCAGGTATTTTCATGAGGCAGTTCCGTTCTAGCAGTATGTCAGAGTACAAAATCCATACTTCTACCATCACGAGAGGGACTGAGTCATCTTTCTCAGGTTTAATTTGGAGAAAGAATTATCTTTGAGTTCTGCAAACTGGTTGCGTTCACTTCTTATAAAGTCATACATATGTACTGGGTCTTGCTTGAAAATTTCTTTCATAGTGTCAATACAGGAAAGAGGTCATATTATGTGTTTCTGATTGCCCACTGATCGCAACCAATACCTGGCAATGAAACTAGATTGCATCATAAGGACCACTAAGCCATCTGATCAAAACTGAAGGTAGGCTGGGTCAACAGAGAGGGACATAATTTACTAAATCTACATGCCATTGCGAAGGCTATCATGAAACAAGTTTTGCATGAAAGGAGCTTCAATGAGGTCATGGCTTCATTCCAAAACTGAAGGGTTGAATTGTTCATGATGCAAGGTTTACTAGACAAAAGCTAAGCATGAAGAAGAAGATAGTCCTGGCAAGGATGAAACATAAGGGTCAGAGATTATTTGAGAAGATTCAGCCTGGCCATGATCTTCCTGGGTAGATCTTTTGGTAGATTGAGAAGGACATTGATCCAGGATTTGTCACATGGAGAGAGGCAATCATTCGCTCTCCTGGTCCTAGAGTTTCTATATAATCTAAACAACTATGATCACTGGCTGTAGGCAAAGGCCCACAGGCCCTCTCAATTAAGATAAAGAGTTGTCAACGAACCAAGCCTCAGGATCTGGTACTGTGAAAATGAAGGTTGACAGTTTGTGATCCCACCTGGCTGCAAACAAATCAATCATCCGAAGCTGCTTCAGCAAGCAAATCTAATGAAAAACCAAAGGATGGAGATACAATTCTGTATGGAGAATTTGTCATTTCCTTGACAGAGCATTGGCCAAGACATGTAATCTGCCAGGAATATGTCTGGTTTGGATCTCAATGTTGCCCAGACCAGAATGCAGAGTTGGGGTGAATTGTTGCTGTCCTGTTTGAGGAGGAATGTCACCACCACCAATTTGTATGAGATGATAAGCTTGACCTTGGTCTGATGATGGTTGTTCCAAAACTAAAAGGCTTTGATGATAGATTTCATCTCCAAGAGATTCATGAAGGGACCGTATCCTATGCACTGTACTGGTAGCTGACAGTGTCGAAGTCCAATGACAAATGGCTCCCCAACCATAGGTGCTTGCATCGGTATACACAACCACACCACGTAGCATTTGTTTGAGACGTATTTCTGTCATAAGTCAACCTTGGTTGTGCCTCTGGACCTGGAATGATAATATCTCTCTCATAACATCGATTCTGTAATCGGGCAGCATGGAAGAAGAGCACTCTTGAGATTGGAATGTAATCTGTAAATGGCACATTTTTAGGTGGCCCAGTGGCACAAGATCCTTTGCTGCATAATGCGATCCAAGGAGTTGTAGAAACTCCCTGGATGAGATCCATTTCATGTCAGAAATGGATTCTGCAAGGATGATGAATCCAACCACCCAAAAGCAGAGAACAGGTGCACGAGAAAGTGTATACTCAGATGGGTGAACTGATGGGATCGAAAAAGATCAGAGTTCCCAATTGGTCAGAAAACCTAGACGATGTACAAAGAATATGAGATCATTCTTTCCTTTGACTAGCATTTAGGTGGTTATATGTTTATGGAAGATGTCCAAATATGTCACTGTGGTAGTATATGAAGTCATATGGTAACAGGTATACAACAAAATGGGTTAGTTTCATACAGTCCCACTGACTTTTGTTCAAGCTGGATGAGAGAGCTAAACTGGTATCTTTTGGTATGTAAACTGCAGGAATTTCTGTCATATCAAGACAGATGGTAAATTTGTTGTGACATGCAAAGGCAAACTTATCTCACCATCTTGGATATAGTATTAACTGATTAAGATGACTGAGGTCTAAGCTTGCCACTGGTTGTTCTGACCATGAAAAGCTTCCAGCAAACCAATGGAAATTGTGGATTCCAAACCGTCCACTTCTCCATAAGCATATTGGTCACTTGCTGCAAAAGTGTGTCCTTTGCCGATTCTGATGGTACTTTCATATGACTGGCAAGGGGTTGGCAATATGAGAACCAAAGCCACTCTGAGACAATTTGGATCATGCACACACTTTGCAGAAAGAAATCAATCAGTGCTGTTTGAAGCAAAAATTGTCAGGTGCCTACAATATAGTTTTTGTCTGTTTCCTACCCACTCAAAACGACTGACTCC
>JAECUM010020163.1:0-67439 GCA_016617855.1 Megalonaias nervosa
GGATTTCCTGGCAGCCACCACAGTTTTGACGTCGGGAAAAAAACTACGGGAAATTACCCCTATGGGCTCAAATGATGAACATGAAGTTCATCTCAGCCTCCACATTCCATGAGATCCATGGCACCTATTTGGTCCCGACCATAGGCACTTTCTGGGAGGAGCATAAGCAACAAGTTTTGGCCCCCTTTCGGGACCAAGAATTAGTAGTGTTAGGTAAAATGAAAGAGATTATGATGTTAACGTGTAGATATAGTACTTACTTATCATGCTGTCCATATGATATATGGAGTATACCTCTTTCTTGTGATACTGCATTATAATGAAGTATACATACCAGATTACACGAGGACTGTTGCATGTAAACATACATGGCACCCAAGGAAGGCAGTTTGTTTTAATATATGCCAGGTACTTTGATTTCACAGAGTTCATTTTAAAATGATAAGAAATTTCTAAATTGCATCTATGAATGAGTACCCCACTTTAAAAGTGCCTTTCCTGGGTCCCATGTATGTTTTAATTGGAACAGCCCTGACATACGTTTGATGTATAAATCTCACTTAGTAGCACTTCATAAATTGCATTGCTTAATTCTATTAATACTCTATGGACAGAAGTCCAATGTTGACTACAGTCTTCGTTAAGAATCCTCAGGTTTGGAGAATAAAAGCCAGTTGGGCAAATCACAAAATCAAAATAACCAACTGTAACTGCATGTTGGTATTGCGGTAGATGAACATCATCAATCTACGAAACATTTTAAGTTAGTTATCAAAGAATGGTTCATAATAATTGGATCAGTCAACTCAGCGGGCACTAAACCCCAATTGCGGAAGACTTGTTTGAAATCCATACAAGTGATAAAAGTACAAATTAATTCATATTTGGTCTTTTAAATACTGTTGAGAAGATGACTTTCAATTTTTCTCTCTCTGTTTAACTATTGTCTCCCTTTTCTTTTCTTAAGGTAATGGGCACATTGACTCTCCAGGCCATTCAGCCCAGTATTGTTCCTACACAATAATGGAGGAAAACAGCAAAAAAATATTTACTATTCACACATTGGACAAAAGGATGGTTCAGAGAAAATGACCAGCCCTAGAAAAGGCAGGTTTGCAGAAAGCCATGACCGAACTGACTGAGAGAGGAATAAAAATCAAGGAGGTGGTGACAGACCCTCATGTAGGTATTGGAGCAGTTGTGAGTGAGTTATTTTTTTTTGTCTGCAAATATCACCATACTTTTCAGTTTTCACAAGGCCACATTATAGTACAAGTTATACATCTATACACTTACATAAACTCCTCATTATATTGACTTGTAAAAATTGTTATAATATTCATTTATGTGTATTTGCAAACAATTGCAAAATTTGTTTGCGAAGATTATAGTACTGGAGTTTACAGTTTTTTCCTCCCTAGGCACTGCATATTCTTCTTGTGTTCATTTTATTAATTTCAGAAATATCCTATCCCACCATCAAACACTCCCATGATATATGGCATGTTGGAAAGAACCTTGGAAAGAAAATAATGAAGGTAAGAATCCTGTCTATTCCCCCTCTTACTCAGAAGTAGTAAAATATCCTTATACAGACCAAATAAAATCAAGGAGACTGATCCTATGAAAGAGATTTTGTTACTTAACATGATCTATAAGTTGTCCCTATAAACTTTATGATCCCATTTGGTAGTTAATGCAGGCTATTGGTAAAATGAGCGAAACAGTAGTTTTATAGAGGTATGTATATTAATCTGCATTGTTTGTGAGGTTTTATCCATGAGTATATGTTATGTATATAAGCATTTTGGACTTGACCTTGTCAAATCAAGTTCATTTATTTTGTAAACAACATAATACATACCTGCTATTATCGTATGATTGTTTGTTAAGTATTCAGATCATTATTAAGGTAAAATTGTTAAGCTTTATCCGAGTGTAGGATATTGCTATTGCCCCATGTACCTCATGTTTCCCAACTTAGATTGTTCTAGAAATGAATTCTTGCCCCTCATCCTAGGTCTGTTTTTTGTGTGCTATTTATTTGATCTTGTTTACTTGAGAAATTACTCATTCTTGCATATAACATCTAAGGTAGAGTTAGTCTTATTTTTTTTTTGTACAGTATTTGATTTTGGGTGGATTTATCTATTCAAATTATTATTCACTGGATATAACAATGTATTTATCTATAATATTCTTGGACTTGAACATTAACTTGGAATTATAGTGAATTCATATAAGGACATCCTGGATTATATTATTTGAATTATACTGAAATCAGATAAAATCCTGGATTATATTATTGTAATTCATCAAAAGACTGATGGCACATCTCAATGTCACAGGCGACTAAAGGCACATCAATACATTCAGAGGTGAACAAGCATACTGAATCCCAGTACGTATGTGGTACAAAAAGCTTTAAAGCTAAAATCACGATACCATGGAAATTTCAACATTTACAACAATCATGTATATACATTAGGTATCAATCTTTGCAACTCCACCTTGGAAATAGAAGTGATTGCAAATGTTGTATTGTAAGAGTAAGTACCAAAGTTTAAATTCTGTGTATAAATGGATGCAGTATTTTGATTTTGTCAGTACGAAGTGCAATTTTACATATTCATAGGCAGTTGCTACACATGTCATGTATAGCGTAAGAGGCTTTCTGTAATGTAGTCACATACCTGTCAAGTTATTCACACCTTTTGCGATATATATTTTGCACGTACACAGTTTAAGCTTTGGCAATAACATAAACGTTATTGAAAGAATTAAAGCATTTTCAAAGTTACCATTACATCAAGAAAATTGTTGATTATAGAAATCATTTTCATTGTTCACCAAAGCCTGAATGCTAAGTAGTCTGGGCAATTAAAATTCGTACCCAAAATGTTATATCAAATATGAAATAAAAATTATGTTTCTTGCAAGCCTTCATGTCAGTCTAAATTCTGGGCAAATTAAACATTCTAGGATTCTTAACATTTTATGTTTATCATGATAGTGCATATATAGTATTATCTTAACATATTTCGGTCTTTTACAAATACACCTTAAATCATGCATCATATTTAAAACAGAAGAATAAAAGTGTAGTCATTATTTTACAAGACTTAAATGAATACATGATTTATGTACACATCTATTTTTCTTTGTAATTTATTTTTTAAACTGCAATATAGTCAGGTCTAATCGCTGAACTCCAAAGTAAGATTGCATAGACTTTTTGTTACTATTTTGAATTTTTTGAAAATAAAAATTATAAATTTATTACTTAAATTGAAAAAAGGGCAGGTCGACCTTAACAGTATTAAATATTTGTTTTGTACTCCATTAGTACAGATCACTTCTACCTATATATGAAATGATTTTAGCTAGGTTATATTTTGATTATCACAGGAATTTAAAATTGTACCACAAGCATTTATTTACATCACTCTATGTATTTTGTTATGTATGGTTGCTTGAACTCCTAAACCAATAATCTTATATCAATATGTACAGTGACTCACAAAGACAAAATATATGACATGTAGCATATAAAGCGGCCATGTAAACGAGGTGGCCTCTGTATTTTCAATGGTATCTGTGCATGGTCTTCCTTTATCAAAGGATATTGGGGTGGGGTGGTGAGTAGCAACAAAAAGTAAAGCAGTTTAATCATACATTGTATGGTAAAATAATCCTTCAACAGAAGTATGCATTTTCTAAGTTGTGCAAAACACTCCTGACTTGTTTATATTATAATCTTTGCCAGGTACCAAACATTTTTCAAGATATATATCGATACTTGTTTGCAAGATATAAATAAACAATTGCCATAATTCTTGTTTGTCTTGTTTGAACTACGTTTAGAACTTGGTCAGCTCTGTTTTCAGGCTGCACAGCATGTCTTCTTCCTCTTCCCCCTCTGGTTCTTGCTCCACGTCTCATCCTTCCTCTCCCTCTCCCTCTTAAAAGTCGCTCCAGACTTGAGCTAGAGAGTGAGCTGATTTCAGTCTAGGTAATAACAAAGTTCTACATTTGAGTTTATCATTCGGTGTGTATCTTCTCTATTACATATTATAATTACTACAGTGGTCCAGTTGTCTCTGTAGTGAATTTTAATATGTAACAGTATTTCATAATTTGATACCTAATGTATTCATGCTTACTTATCAAACTTACAGGAATATAGTGCTATTTGAGAATCAGAAATTAATACATGTGAGGTTCTGATTTGATGGAAGTTTTCTGGGCTCGATAAGGTCAAGTGCATGGAGGGGGTGTCCAAAATATCATTGATGGGTACCAAAGAAAAATCTCTATATTTACTCAGAGTGGATAATACCCTATAAACATGCGCAAGGATAAAACCAGGGAATCCCCTAGTGGTACTAGTCTGAGAGTCAAAAATCTCCTTTGTGTCAAAACAGGGGGTCAGACTGAGTAAAAAACAAATTTGATATCAAAACTGGGGGTCAAATTAAAAATTTGGGGGTCTCTAAAGCGATAATGAGTTAAAGGGAAACACTCAAAACTGTTGTCAAACTTCAAGTGACAAGAGACTATACGTTTGTGAGTGTGTACCTTTTATGATCTGGACCGGAGTTTTGGACCTGGATTCCATACTCTAGTCGCACATTTTGATAAAACTCTTTTTTAAAACCTTGTGTATGTAAATTATTAACTTGGAGAAGCATACCACAAATTCGTTTCGCTTTGTTTGAAACGCCAAAAAGATGAGTGTTAGGGGTACACTGGTGACAATCTGGTTAGAATTTATAAATTGATTAATGAAATTACTAAGTTTTGAGCATTTTTTAAAAATAACCTAGATGATTTTCGTTTATAAAATTGGAGGGCGACGTGAGGGAATGCGAATACTATAATAGATATTGAGTACTTGTGGGTTGATGCAATGCTGTACAAAGCACGTCGAATTAAATCATTCTCGTACCACAAAAACTATTTAATATAACTATAAGAGTAGTTCTAAATAAATTGCAATATTTCCTCTCAAAACTAAAAGTAGAAAGGAAAGGGTAAGGAGAAAAGAACGAGATCTGAAGAAGATCGTACTCACTGTTGTTGACAACTTGCAGGGTTTCGTAGCGTGATTGTGTTTTACGTCATCAACTTCAGTGTACACAATTTGGCATATAATTATGCAAATTGCGGTCAGCGGAATAATGTGTGTTATTAGTCCGGGATCTACTGATCACTGCCGAGCGCGAATTCAATATGGAGACGATAGATTCGACACGCTACGTACAAAGATTTCAGAGAGCTCGCATTTCATTATGAGAACCTCTACGTACTTGATATTACCCTAGGAATGTATTTTAAATAGTATTTAATCAGTTGATATACATATATGTCCAAACATTTTTGTAAGAAAATTCACCCTCAGCTGCAATATTGTGCCTTTAACATGCGTGTGATTATAAATTACCGTTTTGGATATGTATGTGCGAGAAATCAGCCAAAGCCAGTTTGGTGGGGACCGGAACTGTTTCAGCAATTGTTGCAACCGGTTCTACAATGCGTTGCCGCATAATGCCATTAAGGCTAGCGTGTATACATGACAAGCTGTTAATTGATTACTTTGCTGTTGTTGTTGTTGTTGTGGGGCTTAACGCCATTTTTCAGCACTCGATAGGCTATACATGGCGGCCAGTATTAATGGTGGAGGAAGAAACCAGGAAATCCCTGGAAAGAACCACCGACCCACGAGAAGCTACTGGCAAGCTTTCTCACATATCCACATTTGCCGAATCCTAGACTCGAACCCACGCAGACAGAGGTGAGATGGCAGTGATCCGTAACGGAGAGCGCTTTAGACCACTCGGCCACTCGGGGCCCCAATTACTTTGTTGTTCTAACCTGGAGAGTTTAGGCAAATGCAGTATGTTTTTTAGGTATTATAAGTAACAATGGGGTCTGATGTGACCGTGTTGGCTATTAAGTCTTGATTATAAAAATCGGCATCGAGGTAGGTGAGATAAACAGGAAAAACCGACTAAAAATGATTTGGACAAAAACATTTGCTTATGTATTCCGATTTTTTTTCATGGTCTCGTTCAATTGCTATTGCGTTGTTTAAGATTTTAAAGTTAAAGTTAAAGGTTATTGAATAATAATTCAGCTGTCTGCTAGCACTTACACATGAAATACCGGTTAAACAATTTAAGTAGCATCTATGAACAACACTAACAGTGTACCCTAAACTGTATATATAAATCAGGACATGCTTCCGATGCTAATCCACTGTGTTGATCCACTGAGTAAGAAGGGCGTAATTAGAGCAGTTAAATAATGCCAGACGTTAAGGACTTGGAGAAAAACTGTTTTGTGTGAATTCTTCGAGATTCAAATAAACACACAAGTCAATTTAATAAGACTTTGATTTAATTTTTTAATTTCTAAAGTGTAGCAATTGCAGCGATGTGTGCAAACTAACATTGAGAAAGGGGGTAATTTTGGGTACGTGGAAATTGCAGTCCGGGCTTTTGGAATTTGAGCCAGGGTTTGTTATATTTATTTAAGTCACCAGCCCTGGGCGTATGTCTAAAACAATTTTCATTGAGCACTGAAGGTGCACATGAGGATATATAATGGGGATAAAACCATTTAAGTGTGAAGTATGAGATGTAATGTTTAGACAGATTAGACATCCCAGCATAGACAAAGACAAATTTAATTTAAAGTCAGAGCTTGCATTACATAATAAGAAACATTAGGTTGTTGGATCAATTTATTGGCTATAAACAATTTAAAGCAATTAATTCAACAATAGAAGATACCAGATTTAAAATTTTTTATCTAATGCTTGTCATTTAAGTAAAATGCATCTTACATATCAACAGAATTTCACAATTCAAGAGACAGGTATATATATATATATATATATATATATATATATATATATATATATATATATATATATATATATATATATAGATAGATAGATAGATAGATAGATACATATATAGACAGACATAGTACATAATTACAATGTACTAGTACACATAGTGTCATTGCAGTGCCAATGGTAACAGCAGATTACAAGACAGTGCAACATTTCATAAAATAAAACAGAGCGACAGATTTAAAGACAACAAAATGGAAGGTAGAAGATAGTACAACATCAGATTAAACTACAACACAGCAGTAGACAACATGCAAATCACCATCGGCAGAGCTCTCACTAGGATTTTAAAACTAGGTGTCCAGGACTTCTATTCGGGTTAAGATAGGAGTTCTACCAGCAACAGTTGTGCTCGAAGTTCCATTCTATTGAATAATTAATTTAAAATTATGTACTTTTGTTCCTTACATGTTTATACTTTAAATACGTGCCACTGGACATTTCACGCAGATATGGTGCTCATAGTTAGTTATGAATAGGAGACTGCACAGTGGGGATTTCCTGGCAGCCACCACAGTTTTGACGTCGGGAAAAAACTACGGGAAATTACCCCTATGGGCTCAAATGATGAACATGAAGTTCATCTCAGCCTCCACATTCAATGAGATCCATGGCACCTATTTGGTCCCGACCATAGGCACTTTCTGGGAGGAGCATAAGCGACAAGTTTTGGCCCCCTTTCGGGACCAAGAATTAGTAGTGTTAGGTAAAATGAAAGAGATTATGATGTTAAAGTGTAGATATAGTACTTACTTATCATGCTGTCCATATGATATATGGAGTATACCTCTTTCTTGTGATACTGCATTATAATGAAGTATACATACCAGATTACACGAGGACTGTTGCATGTAAACATACATGGCACCCAAGGAAGGCAGTTTGTTTTAATATATGCCAGGGTACTTTGATTTCGCAGAGTTCATTTTAAAATGATAAGAAATTTCGAAATTGCATCTATGAGTGAGTACCCCACTTTAAAAGTGCCTTTCCTGGGTCCCATGTATGTTTTAATTGGAACAGCCCTGACATACGTTTGATGTATAAATCTCACTTAGTAGCACTTCATAAATTGCATTGCTTAATTCTATTAATACTCTATGGACAGAAGTCCAATGTTGACTACAGTCTTCGTTAAGAATCCTCAGGTTTGGAGAATAAAAGCCAGTTCGGCAAATCACAAAATCAAAATAACCAACTGTAACTGCATGTTGGTATTGCGGTAGATGAACATCATCAATGTACGAAACATTTTAAGTTAGTTATCAAAGAATGGTTCATAATAATTGGATCAGTCAACTCAGCGGGAACTAAACCCCAATTGCGGAAGACTTGTTTGAAATCCATACAAGTGATAAAAGTGCAAATTAATTCATATTTGGTCTTTTAAAAACTGTTGAGAAGATGACTTTCAATTTTTCTCTCTTTGTTTAACTATTGTCTCCCTTTTCTTTTCTTAAGGTAATGGGCACATTGACTCTCCAGGCCATTCAGCCCAGTATTGTTCCTACACAATAATGGAGGAAAACAGCAAAAAAATATTGACTATTCACACATTGGACAAAAGGATGTTTCAGAGAAAATCACCAGCCCTAGAAAAGGCAGGTTTGCAGAAAGCCATGACCGAACTGACTGAGAGAGGAATAAAAATCAAGGAGGTGTTGACAGACCCTCATGTAGTAATTGGAGCAGTTGTGAGTGAGTTATTTTTTTTTGTCTGCAAATATCACCATACTTTTCAGTTTTCACAAGACCACATTATAGTACAAGTTATACATCTATACACTTACATAAACTCCTCATTATATTGACTTGTAAAAATTGTTATAATATTCATTTATGTGTATTTGCAAACAATTGCAAAATTTGTTTGCGAAGATTATAGTACTAGAGTTTACAGTTTTTTCCTCCCTAGTCACTGCATATTCTTCTTGTGTTCATTTTATTAATTTCAGAAATATCCTATCCCACCATCAAACACTCCCATGATATATGGCATGTTGGAAAGAACCTTGGAAAGAAAATAATGAAGGTAAGAATCCTGTCTATTCCCCCTCTTACTCAGACGTAGTAAAATATCCTTATACAGACCAAATAAAATCAAGGAGACTGATCCTAAGAAAGAGATTTTGTTACTTAACATGATCTATAAGTTGTCCCTATAAACTTTATGATCCCATTTGGTAGTTAATGCAGGCTATTGGTAAAATGAGCGAAACAGTAGTTTTATAGAGGTATGTATATTAATCTGCATTGTTTGTGAGGTTTTATCCATGAGTATATGTTATGTATATAAGCATTTTGGACTTGACCTTGTCAAATCAAGTTCATTTATTTTGTAAACAACATAATACATACCTGCTATTATCGTATGATTGTTTGTTAAGTATTCAGATCATTATTAAGGTAAAATTGTTAAGCTTTATCCGAGTGTAGGATATTGCTATTGCCCCATGTACCTCATGTTTCCCAACTTAGATTGTTCTAGAAATGAATTCTTGCCCCTCATCCTAGGTCTGTTTTTTGTGTGCTATTTATTTGATCTTGTTTACTTGAGAAATTACTCATTCTTGCATATAACATCTAAGGTAGAGTTAGTCATATTGTTTTGTACAGTATTTGATTATGGGTGGATTTATCTATTCAAATTATTATTCACTGGATATAACAATGTATTTATCTATAATATTCTTGGACTTGAACATTAACTTGTAATTATAGTGAATTCATATAAGGACATCCTGGATTATATTATTTGAATTATACTGAATTCAGATAAAATCCTGGATTATATTATTGTAATTCATCAAAAGACTGTTGGCACATCTCCATGTCACAGGCGACTAAAGGCACATCAATACATTCAGAGGTGAAGTTTTTTTGAACACCACTGGAAATTAATTAGAATTTTATTCATTAGGACTGGCGATAGAACTTATTGGACTATTTGGGATTATTTCACAATACTTTAAGTTCTTTTTAAATTTTTATTTTGTATTCGAGGGAATTAAATGATTTGTTGCCTTGTACAAAACTAGATTGTTTTCACTCTTCACTGTTATACAACTTTTGGAATTGGAAAACTGTTTCTGTTTTGACGTTTGCTCTTCATGCGCTTTTAACTATATTTTATAGGCCTTCTTTTCAAGGATGACAAACAAAAAGAAAATGTGGCTTTATTACAATGGTCCAAAGATATCATAAACCATTTGTGGTTTTCGTGCAAGACTGCTAGCAGCTATGAACAATTTTTGGTGAGATTTCTGTCCTTGTAATTTCAACAGATATATGTAAACGTTTGCGACTGTATGATATTTTTTATGAAAGCAAGGTTATACATTTTATTCGTGTATATACATCACCAAATCTTGTAGGTACGTAGTCTATTTAAAGTAATTTACTTGAAATGTCAGAGTAATGTGGAATATTGAAGGAACATTGATCTTACCAAAACTGCAATCCCGCTACCTTAACCATTAGCCAAATTTAAAATGTAGCTTTCTCTTGATGATATAAATCAAGCTGTATTATAATCTATCAATTTTGGGTCACCGTAACAAAAGAGACCAGCTTTAGGTGCTTTAAATATTGATTGTGTCATTCTTTCAGAGCATCTGGAGGAGTGTCCTTCATCATATCACCAATACACATGAGTGGAACCTCTCACATGCCAAGGCATGAATAAATGTCTATATGAACCTTTGTCAGAGAATGAAGAGAGGACGAAACCTTGGCTTGATCCCTAAAAGGACGCCAAGGTCCTGAAAACCTTGGCACAGGTACTCTTGGAACAAAGGCTCCTAAACATAGTGGAGTATTACTTGAAATTCAGGTATGCCATTTCAGGATTGCAACAATCTTACGTTAAGACCGCTTCAAATGTTTTTATTCTCAACCGATGAATAATTTAAATGATATATTTGCCATTTGAAGATCTGAATAAGTTAGCATTAATAAGATGTGTGTACATGATACATGTACAGCGACTCTCCTTCTCAAGTCGTTGGTAAGTTCAGGTATAATACATGCACATCAGGTATAAAAAATTCCACGACACACTGTATCAACACTGCAGTAAAGATTTTATATTTGCAAAATTTACCAACAGTAATTGGTATTTAATAATTGTATTAATCTCTTAGCAGATCACAAATGACACATGATACATGTTTTGATAATTGCAGAAGAACTGCTGAGCTCGAAGTTTTTCATCAGCACATCCTGATGTACTGTGCCAAGAAATTTTCATACACCCCTCCTGTGTACATGATTAGGAATGAGCTAGCTGCTTTGAATCACAATATCCACAGTGGCATAGGTGTAATGAGAAACAAAGAAGGGGAGATAGTGTAAGTTTGTTTCACAACAGGAAATTAGAATAATTGTACATATTGATTGTACATTTTGATCTCTGTTTGGTCATCAAGCCAATGGAATAGTATTCATATGTACAAGTCATGAAAACTTTGTATTAGGTACAAGTTATTTTGCAACAACTGGCAGAAATTTTTTTTTTACATTTGTGATAAGGAATCTTACTATTTACATGCATACAGATCTTGTAATGTACTGTTATCATTCTAGTGGATATTTATTTTGATTTTAGTAATGCAAGTCTAATAATTAGATCCAATGATACATATAACACTTTCCCAGGGGACTGACACACTTTATTAAGGATATATGGGATACGTGGAATTTCCGCAGGAGGTTTCGGAAAAAATGTTGTAATCATGATGATTACTAGCTAATACCTGCTCATCAAAACATGTTGCCTTCTCAAGGAATGGGTAAAAATGAATCCTGTCACAAATAGTTCTTTGGAGATAGAACAAATAAGAACAAAAACAACCCCTCGACAACTCCTAATTGGGAATTGGTCATGAGGTTCTAATATTAGGTGAAAACTCACATAAGGTAAGAAAATACAATTTTTTTTTAAACAGGTATCGACGTTACAACAAAAAAAGCGGCAGATGGTCCGTCTACCCTTGCAAGGAAAAGAAAACATATCCCCACATCATGGAGCTTATTCAGAAAGCTCTCATCTGGCGACTTGAGGACAAGCAGGGTATGAGGAGGAGAAGAGAACTAAAGGAAGATGATCCCAGGAGAATTAGCAGAAACATGGCACCTCAAGAACCACCATCAACTCAAGTTTTGGTGAAGGAGAAGATCTCTCGAATTTAGCTATGTAATATATGAAAGATCTTTGATATATGGAGGTGTCTGCTAAGACGGATTACACTTTATATAATATCCTGTAACTATCAGTAGTTGAAAACAATGTATAATGCTGTATCAGCAAATGCTGAAAACTTTTTATCTTGATTATTTATGACCTTACCCACATTGTTTAATGGCAGAATAGGCTGGTGTTTAAAAATATCTGAATGGAAGCATCATTGTATGATGTGCAGTTACAACAAAACAAAGAATGAAGTCAACTGTATTCATTTATATACAAATGTGTATCCGCAAGAAGTGTTTAAGTTCATGCAAGCCTAGAGGGGATGAAGCCAGTGTATTGTCGAAACGCATCCGGATATTTGTCACGTATCCGCCAGACACAGCAAGAGGAAATGACACGTCTCTGTCCAGACCCCAGTCTTCCATGCTGCCATAGTATGAACTGCCTTTAGGTAGCATGACAGTTGGCACTCGTCAAGTCAACTTCATCGTCGAGGACAAGAACATCCCGTCTGTACATCCTGGCCAAGGCAAGCACAGCCTCATCAAGGAGTAGAACTTGAAAATCCTGAAAAAATTATTCCAATTTGTAATATGCTATTTCAAAATTGTAAACAATATATTTTAAAAAATAATATGAAAATGTACTTATTAAAATTTTATTCATCTTTCATCAGAAAAATCCACTGTAAAATAAACATGGCTGAAAACTGCACACGGTTTTTAATTTTACATGAGCGCTGAGAGTTCCATCACAACTGATATTAAGTGACGTTTATATTAAGATGGACAGCTCAAAGCGTTTGGTGAGCATTTCTAAAAGTCAGAGACACCTGCATCGGGATCAAATAGGAATGGCTGATTGCAGATGAAGATAATATTTACACATGAATGTTACCTTTGTATCATCATCAGCTTAGATTTGTTTAGCATAGTGAGGTACCCACACTGAAACCAGGTAATAAATAGAATCTACTCGGTGAAGATCAATTGTAAAAAGTAGTCCTTATCATTTGCATATGTATACATGAATATTTTTGGACGGCTTACAATTTTAAAGTTCATTCACAGTGGCTGCATACAAATAATTTAAGCATGTCTCATTTGGTAAGCAGTCTCGCTAAAATTCATGAAACTTTCTGCGTTAAATAAACTCTTAAGCATATCAAGTATAATGCATTAAGCAACAGTACGCATTCTAAACAAAAGTTGATATATTCATTACCGGCAAAAGTGATACGCAGTGCTGTCTCTCACAACACACTTTTTCCAGGTCTGTGGGCATCTCCCTACATTTTCCACACACACACCAATCTGGTAATGCTGTGTTGGGGGTTGGGTGATAACCACCACACTACCTAGATCTGGCTCCAAAACATTAAAGAAAAGGCTGGGGTGGAACTGCAACATCTGTAGGAACAGTTCTCTCAGCCGGTCTGGCTCCTTATTTCTTATGATCTCCTGGAATTTGTTTCGAAGATTAGGCATACTGAATCCCCGTACGTATGTGGTACAAAAAGCTTTAAAGCTAAAATCACGATACCATGGAAATTTCAACATTTACAACAATCATGTATATACATTAGGTATCAATCTTTGCAACTCCACCTTGGAAATAGAAGTGATTGCAAATGTTGTATTGTAAGAGTAAGTACCAAAGTTTAAATTCTGTGTATAAATGGATGCAGTATTTTGATTTTGTCAGTACGAAGTGCAATTTTACATATTCATAGGCAGTTGCTACACATGTCATGTATAGCGTAAGAGGCTTTCTGTAATGTAGTCACATACCTGTCAAGTTATTCACACCTTTTGCGATATATATTTTGCACGCACACAGTTTAAGCTTTGGCAATAACATAAACGTTATTGAAAGAATTAAAGCATTTTCAAAGTTACCACTACATCAAGAAAATTGTTGATTATAGAAATCATTTTCATTGTTCACCAAAGCCTGAATGCTAAGTAGTCTGGGCAATTGAAATTCGTACCCAAAATGTTATATCAAATATGAAATAAAAATTATGTTTCTTGCAAGCCTTCATGTCAGTCTAAATTCTGGGCAAATTAAACATTCTAGGATTCTTAACATTTTATGTTTATCATGATAGTGCATATATAGTATTATCTTAACATATTTCGGTCTTTTACAAATACACCTTAAATCATGCATCATATTTAAAACAGAAGAATAAAAGTGTAGTCATTATTTTACAAGACTTAAATGAATACATGATATATGTACACGTCTATTTTTCTTTGTAATTTATTTTTTAAACTGCAATATAGTCAGGTCTAATCGCTGAACTCCAAAGTAAGATTGCATAGACTTTTTGTTACTATTTTGAATTTTTTGAAAATAAAAATTATAAATTTATTACTTAAATTGAAAAAAGGGCAGGTCGACCTTAACAGTATTAAATATTTGTTTTGTACTCCATTAGTACAGATCACTTCTACCTATATATGAAATGATTTTAGCTAGGTTATATTTTGATTATCACAGGAATTTAAAATTGTACCACAAGCATTTATTTACATCACTCTATGTATTTTGTTATGTATGGTTGCTTGAACTCCTAAACCAATAATCTTATATCAATATGTACAGTGACTCACAAAGACAAAATATATGACATGTAGCATATAAAGCGGCCATGTAAACGAGGTGGCCTCTGTATTTTCAATGGTATCTGTGCATGGTCTTCCTTTATCAAAGGATATTGGGGTGGGGTGGTGAGTAGCAACAAAAAGTAAAGCAGTTTAATCATACATTGTATGGTAAAATAATCCTTCAACAGAAGTATGCATTTTCTAAGTTGTGCAAAACACTCCTGACTTGTTTATATTATAATCTTTGCCAGGTACCAAACATTTTTCAAGATATATATCGATACTTGTTTGCAAGATATAAATAAACAATTGCCATAATTCTTGTTTGTCTTGTTTGAACTACGTTTAGAACTTGGTCAGCTCTGTTTTCAGGCTGCACAGCATGTCTTCTTCCTCTTCCCCCTCTGGTTCTTGCTCCACGTCTCATCCTTCCTCTCCCTCTCCCTCTTAAAAGTCGCTCCAGACTTGAGCTAGAGAGTGAGCTGATTTCAGTCTAGGTAATAACAAAGTTCTACATTTGAGTTTATCATTCGGTGTGTATCTTCTCTATTACATATTATAATTACTACAGTGGTCCAGTTGTCTCTGTAGTGAATTTTAATATGTAACAGTATTTCATAATTTGATACCTAATGTATTCATGCTTACTTATCAAACTTACAGGAATATAGTGCTATTTGAGAATCAGAAATTAATACATGTGAGGTTCTGATTTGATGGAAGTTTTCTGGGCTCGATAAGGTCAAGTGCATGGAGGGGGTGTCCAAAATATCATTGATGGGTACCAAAGAAAAATCTCTATATTTACTCAGAGTGGATAATACCCTATAAACATGCGCAAGGATAAAACCAGGGAATCCCCTAGTGGTACTAGTCTGAGAGTCAAAAATCTCCTTTGTGTCAAAACAGGGGGTCAGACTGAGTAAAAAACAAATTTGATATCAAAACTGGGGGTCAAATTAAAAATTTGGGGGTCTCTAAAGCGATAATGAGTTAAAGGGAAACACTCAAAACGGTTGTCAAACTTCAAGTGACAAGAGACTATACGTTTGTGAGTGTGTACCTTTTATGATCTGGACCGGAGTTTTGGACCTGGATTCCATACTCTAGTCGCACATTTTAATAAAACTCTTTTTTAAAACCTTGTGTATGTAAATTATTAACTTGGAGAAGCATACCACAAATTCGTTTCGCTTTGTTTGAAACGCCAAAAAGATGAGTGTTAGGGGTACACTGGTGACAATCTGGTTAGAATTTATAAATTGATTAATGAAATTACTAAGTTTTGAGCATTTTTTAAAAATAACCTAGATGATTTTCGTTTATAAAATTGGAGGGCGACGTGAGGGAGTGCGAATACTATAATAGATATTGAGTACTTGTGGGTTGTTGCAATGCTGTACATAGCACGTCGATTTAAATCATTCTCGTACCACAAAAACTATTTAATATAACTATAAGAGTAGTTCTAAATAAATTTCAATATTTCCTCTCAAAATTAAAAGTAGAAAGGAAAGGACAAGGAGAAAAGAACGAGATCTGAAGAAGATCGCACTCACTGTTGTTGACATCTTGCGGGGTTTCGTAGCGCGGTTGTGTTTTACGTCATCAACTTCAGTATACACAATTTGGCATATAATTATGCAAATTGCGGTCAGCGGAATAATGTGTGTTATTCGTCCGGGAGCTGCTGATCACTGCCGAGCGCGATTTCAATATGGAGACGATAGATTCGTTACGCTACGTACAAAGATTTCAGAGAGCTCGCATTTCATTATGAGAACCTCTACGTATTTGATATTACCCCATAAATGCATTTTAAATAGTATTTAATCAGTTGATATACATAAATGTCCCAACATTTTTGTAAGAAAATTCACCCTCAGCTGCACTATTGTGCCTTTAACATGCTTGTGATTATAAATTACCGTTTTGGATATGTATGTGCAAGAAATCAGCCAGAGCCAGTTTGGTGGGGGCCGGAACTGTTGAAGCAATTGTTGCAACTTGTTCTACAATGCCATTAAGGCTAGCGTGTATACATGACAAGCTGTTAATTGATTACTTTGTTGTTGTTGTTGTTGTTGTGGGGCTTAACGCCATTTTTCAGCACACGATAGGCTATACATGGCGACCAGTAATAATGGTGGAGGAAGAATCCGGGAAATCCCCGGAAAGAACCACCGACCCACGAGAAGCTACTGGCAAGCTTTCTCACATATCCACATTTGCCGAATCCTAGACTCGAACCCACGCAGACAGAGGTGAGATGGCAGTGATCCGTAACGGAGAGCGCTTTAGACCACTCGGCCACTCGGGGCCCCAATTACTTTGCTGTTCTAACCTGCAGAGTTTAGGCAAATGCAGTATGTTTTTTAGGTATTATAAGTAACAATGGGGTCTGATGTGACCGTGTTGGCTATTAAGTCTTTGATTATAAAAATCGGCATCGAGGTAGGTGAGATAAACAGGAAAAACCGACTAAAAATGATTTGGACAAAAACATTTGCTTATGTATTCCGATTTTTTTTCATGGTCTCGTTCAATTGCTATTGCGTTGTTTAAGATTTTAAAGTTAAAGTTAAAGGTTATTGAATAATAATTCAGCTGTCTGCTAGCACTTACACATGAAATACCGGTTAAACAATTTAAGTAGCATCTATGAACAACACTAACAGTGTACCCTAAACTGTATATATAAATCAGGACATGCTTCCGATGCTAATCCACTGTGTTGATCCACTGAGTAAGAAGGGCGTAATTAGAGCAGTTAAATAATGCCAGACGTTAAGGACTTGGAGAAAAACTGTTTTGTGTGAATTCTTCGAGATTCAAATAAACACACAAGTCAATTTAATAAGACTTTGATTTAATTTTTTAATTTCTAAAGTGTAGCAATTGCAGCGATGTGTGCAAACTAACATTGAGAAAGGGGGTAATTTTGGGTACGTGGAAATTGCAGTCCGGGCTTTTGGAATTTGAGCCAGGGTTTGTTATATTTATTTAAGTCACCAGCCCTGGGCGTATGTCTAAAACAATTTTCATTGAGCACTGAAGGTGCACATGAGGATATATAATGGGGATAAAACCATTTAAGTGTGAAGTATGAGATGTAATGTTTAGACAGATTAGACATCCCAGCATAGACAAAGACAAATTTAATTTAAAGTCAGAGCTTGCATTACATAATAAGAAACATTAGGTTGTTGGATCAATTTATTGGCTATAAACAATTTAAAGCAATTAATTCAACAATAGAAGATACCAGATTTAAAATTTTTTATCTAATGCTTGTCATTTAAGTAAAATGCATCTTACATATCAACAGAATTTCACAATTCAAGAGACAGGTATATATATATATATATATATATATATATATATATATATATATATATATATATATATATAGATAGATAGATAGATAGATAGATAGATACATATATAGACAGACATAGTACATAATTACAATGTACTAGTACACATAGTGTCATTGCAGTGCCAATGGTAACAGCAGATTACAAGACAGTGCAACATTTCATAAAATAAAACAGAGCGACAGATTTAAAGACAACAAAATGGAAGGTAGAAGATAGTACAACATCAGATTAAACTACAACACAGCAGTAGACAACATGCAAATCACCATCGGCAGAGCTCTCACTAGGATTTTAAAACTAGGTGTCCAGGACTTCTATTCGGGTTAAGATAGGAGTTCTACCAGCAACAGTTGTATTCCCCTCCCAGTAGCATGTTGGGCATACTTGAAGTGTCTAAATGTCTGTTATAATGCCAGGAATAAAGACATGAAACCTTGTTCGTTTTGCTTGTAATTGTTTGTAATTTTTGAAATATTTATCTACTAAACATGATGTTATGTCAGTCGACTTGGGAACATGCTTCAGAAGGCCGTTATAAAGGAAATACGACGTCGCCTCCTCCATAACAAAACTATCGGGCGAGGTGTCATGTATTGTAGGACTAGATGATTGTGAATTTGAAGTTTGCAATGAGCATTCATGTGCTCTATCCGAGTTCTGTATTGCATTATTCTCATTATTCTTTTAAAGTTTGTAAAGCGGTGTTGATTTGCCCTTTATTCTGATTTGACATGTATTGAAGTTTGTAAAGATCCATCTGCTCTAACATTTTTCGTTGAATCATCTGCATGTCTTGATTTCGATTTCAAATGCACTGCTTATTCGGCTACATTCGGAAACGAACACAATGCATAATTAATGAACATGACCCAACAGACGGTATAGAAAATCCTTGAAAATTTTTTCTAAGTGCTCATTGGCTGATCTAAATAACAGTGTATTTTTAGCACAGTCGGAGAAAGCCATATGCATAATACATGTATTGGAATGCAAATATAGAGGTAGTGTTTCAAAACAGAGTGCGTACGGAGGACTCCCATGCAAGTGATTATCCGCATCCCAGATAAATTTGCGTCCAAGTACTCATGATTAAACGTTTTTGAGACGTTAGTCATATTCACATGTTTGAAAATGTTTTTAACTTTTAAATCACATACACAATATAGAAAGCTAACCTGAGGCTTTCCTTTTCTTATTAAGGACTTCATCAGCAGACTGATCAATCCTCTGCTGACTGTTAACATCACCTGAGGGAATAGTGAGTGATATTAACAGACTGTCCTTTGTACGAGGTCGATTTGGATTTGTATTTGGATTTTTTTAACGTAGCATTAACAATTTTTCAGTCGTATCGCTACGATGTCTGCAGTGTGGCAGTTTATAGTGATGTCGAGCAATGGGGCATCATGCCGCAGACATGTAGCATGATGTCCCACCAAGTCACATTATCCTAACACCAGGCCGACCAGTCCTAACACCAACCTCTTAATGTTGAGCGCCAAGCGAGGCAGCTGTTAGTACCATTTTTGTAAGTCTTTGGTATGACTCGGTCGGGGTTCGAACCCACGACCTCCATGCTGGAGGTCGTGGGTTCGAGGTCGAAAGCTTTAGGTGAGCTTTCTATTTTTATTGTGTATGTGATTTGAAAGTTAAACCATCGAATATGAATAATACTACACAGTTAAATTTTCACCCAAAAATTGCAGATGCACAAATTTTTTAATTATATATATATATATATATATATATATATATATATATATATATATATATATATATATATATATGAACTTGTTAAACACATCATCGAGAGGAGTACACTAAATAATTTAAATATGGAATATGACTATTCCATTGGTTTTTGACCGCTCCGATGGCCTAGTGTTTAAAGCGTCCGCCTTGGATGCGGGAAGTCCCCGGTTAGAAGCCCGATCGACTCATACCAACGACTTATAAAAATGGTACTAACAGCTACCTCGCTAGGCGCTCAGCATTAAGAGTTTAGTTTAAAACTGATGATATGGAACTTTAAAGTAGCTGTAACAATTGTTCAATGATATGGCTACGATGTGTGCAGTTTACAGTGATGATTGATGTCTAGCACTGCGCAACATGCCACAGACATGTAGCATCATGTCCCACCAAGTCACATCATCCTGGCACCAGGTCGACCAGTCCTAACACTATCCTCTTAATGCTGAGTGCCTAGTGAGGCAGCTGCTAGTGCCATTTTCGTATATGTCTTTGATATGACTCGGGCTGGGTTCGAACCCGTGATCTTCATCCGAGGCCGACGCTCTAACCCTTTGAAGTCAGACATTGTTGTTAATTCGTTGGGCAGACTGTTCCAGACTCTGTGAGTGTTAAATTTAAAGAGAGCTTACGATACCTAGTGCTCATTACTGTTGCGACTGTTGCCAGATTTTTTGTCTTGGGTTGTATTTGCAATTTTTGAAAGTAACCCGATGACTGAAGTAATTAGGTGGGATTTTTGTGCAGCATCTAGTGTACTTCAGTTGCCATATATCTTAGTCTACTAATGTAAGGAGAGTAGGAAGGTTTACTTTTCTTAGAAGAGACTCATATGAGCAAGTATTATTATCAAACATCAATTTTAGTGCCCTGTACTGTATTTTTTTATTTTGTCAGAGCTATATTTGCTAAAGAAATGCCAAATAAGTGGCCAGTAGTTAAAATTTGACCTAATAAGGGATTGGTAGATTAGTATAATAGCTTAGTATTACTGGACAAATTGTGGTTGAGAGATTGCAAGATGTTTAATTGTCTTGTTCCTTTTTGACAGGCCTCGTATAATGCTTGATTATATTTAGTTGAGAATCAGTATCTATCGCAGGAGTTTCACAGAGTCCTGGTATGATATTTCATGGTTTTCTATGGTGATATTGGTTACTTTGTTGCGTGTTTGTGCCAGGAATAATAGCGTGGAATTTCTGAGGGTTTGCTTGCATATCACTGGCTGCATACCAGTAAGTCAGTATCTTGCCCTCAATTGGTAGAACAGATATTAAATTATTTGGATCTTTACGGATGTAAGATATGGTATTGGCATCATCATAATTATACAATGTTGTTTGTTTTGTCAAGTGGAATATATCATTTATAAAGATATTAAATATCATAGGTCCTTGAATTAAGCGTTCTGGCACACCTTTGGAGATTATATCCCATTTTACCGTATGAGGATTCACTTGTTTGCGTTGTTTTTTGTGATACAAATAGCTTTCAATTTGTTTGATTGAGCTTAGAATAGATCAATGTTGTAAGCTTTCACTTTTACGATGACGAGGCTGTCCAGCGTGCCACTCCAGTCCTCCGCTAGTTTTGATAGAGATGTTTGACTTCCATATGATACCCTTTTCTAAAGGTTGAAAGCTACGAAAGATGTTGTCGAAATGCAATTGTGTCTAATTTCATAGAAGCCCTTCAAAAACTTTTGAGCTGCACGATGCAAGGTAATGTGCGAACTTATCTGAAGTTGCCCTTAACTGAAGGATCAGATTTTTGTAAATTGGGGTTACATGTGCTTCTTTAAGACGATCTGGATATGTCCATTCGTCAAAAAAAGTATAAAAAATTTTCTAATTTCTGATCATAAATCTGGTTGATAAAAGAAAATCAATTTAGTTGGTATGTTGTCAACACCTGTATATTTCTTTGCATCAAGGCTTTTAAGATTTTGTTGAATTTGTTCTGGCACTACGTGTTTATTTGTTCTGGCACTATATGCTTCAGTTTAAGAGTTGGGTATTTTTCATGTGGTTGATTGTAATGAATAGCTTATATGTTAGGTGAGTAGCAGTGTTATCTATGATGTCATAGATCAACAGCTAGGTATATATATATATATATATATATATATATATATATATATATATATATACCACTCCCTCGATAACTCACGCCCTGATAACTCGCGAACCCGCTTATAATGCGGGGTCAGGCGTGGATCCCCTTTTTGAAAACCAGAAAATACCCCTCAAAAATTGATCCCTATTTCTTGAACTTGAAAAAAATCGCGATCAAAATTGGTAACTGAAACGTTGATATATCGCTCGTTTTATGGTCCAAAACGGTAGATAAGACACAGAAATTTAATCAACAATTTGAAATTATCAACTGTTAATGAGAAGTCGTATAATTGGTTATATTTTCTTTCCAAACGACATTCTTAGTATACCGTAATTAAAGATATTCATGGAAATTTCGATCAACGAAAATGTCTCTTACGCCTAGCGTAGGCAGTACATTAATATTTAAATGTCAATTAAGTATTTTTTTTAAAAGTGAAATTTGTGTTTTAATTCTATCTTTTAGTTCTTATTAAGTGAAAACAACATAAGTGCAACGTGTATTTAAACGTAAAATATGTCAATCTACCGTAACAGCTATGTCCGCAAGCGTTTCTCTGAGACCCTAATTAAGTGCCGACCGTGTTTTGATAACTAACTTGTGGAAGTATTTGTTTTATTGCTGTACTGAATTAAAACCTGGCCTCCTTTTTATTATCACGTTAATTATGTCTTTTGAATCAAATAAAGGAGGTGGAATCAAAAAAAAAAATAAATAAATAAATAAAAGGCATGCAAAGCCTATACACTTAACATCTAGCGGTCCCGGTCATATGTCGGGTGAACTCACTTCACTTGATCAATCGAACACTGTTATAAATGTTATTGTGTATGCAACATAAACTACCTTAAATTAACCTACTCTTTCATAACTGTGATCAAAGATAGCAAGGCAACCAAGCGAAACAAATACTTAGTAAAAGAAAGAGTTTGGTTTCACAGATACGGACCATTGTGAACGAGCGATTTTCAGAGAATTCCAGAACTGGCACTTAGAGATATCCTCAAGATGATAAGAAGTTTCATTATTACTTTAATGAAATTATGACATCAATATTGTACTAACTGAACAATACAAAAATCGAGTTTCGCTAGTTTTTGAAAAAAAGGAGTCTTATTTGGTGGGTTATCAACAGCTAGTCTAGTTACCGGCTACGTGGACTCCCGACTTGATAGTGTACTATTAAATAACACTCCGGGAACCAGGCTAATCAAGAAAACCAAAAGCAGTGATGTAATACACAGATGTTTTCGCTTACACTTGATGGTTGTTGAAACCGGTTGAAACGATCTTTCACATGTTGGACATTTTGAACATAAATGTTATTTATACAGAATAACGAACAACTTCATTAGAAAAAGCGCCTTATTAACAAATATTATCAAGGTGATTGTTAAACGAGGATTCAGTTATTAAACAGCCCAGTTCCCTATCCCCCCCCCCCGTTTTTCTCAATATGTAAGCGGATGTTTCTCAATTTTTGGAGGTCCCTCGGTAACTCGCGCACTCGCTTATAGTGCGGTCTATGTTTGTGGATCCCGTTGTGCGCGAGTTATCGAGGGAGAGGTGTGTGTCTATATATATATATATATATATATATATATACTCACACACACACACACCGTACTGGGTATTTATTTTGAAGAAGAAACAGTCGTTAAAACTATTGTCAGTTGTATTGTTAAGTTGGACCAAATTGTCTTCTTTGCAGTCCAAATTGGGCCGAATTGTCTTGGGCTGAACTTTCTTGGGCCTAATTGCCTTTGGGTGATAAGTCTTGCGCTGAATTGTGTTTGGGCCAAATTGTCCAACACTCCAGAGAGGATATTTGCTTAAACAAGTGAATAATTGATATAATTCATTGAGTTGGTGAAAAGTTTCACTTAAGTGGGTTTCCTCCATAGTGTATCCTCATGGGCACAATCAGAGATTCATTGTCTCTAAATGTTTCACCACATATTCAAAACTTAAATGTTTTTTTTCCCCTGAATGTATCCTCATGTGCATCTTTAAATTTCTACTTCTAATAAAACCTGCGCCACATACTTCACACTTACAGGGCTTTTCTCCTGTATGAATCCTCCGGTGCACCTTCAGTTGAACACTCTGACAAAACATTTGATTACATACTTCACATTTAAATGGGTTTTCAGCTGTGTGCCTCATTGTGTGCATCTTCAGATGACCAATGCAAGAAAATCTTTGATCGCATATTTTACACTTAAATGGTTTTTCTCCAGTGTGTATCCTCACGTGCCGCTTCGGATTTCCATTCTGACTAACTGTTTTAATTCACATTCCACAACTAAATGGTTTCTCCCCTGATGCTTTCTCATGTGTACCTTTAGATTTCCACCGTTATTAAACTCCGCACCACATACTTCACACTTACATCGTTTTTCTCCAGTATGTATACGTCTATGAACATTCTGCTGTCCGCTTCGACAAAACAGTTTATTACATACTTCACATTTAAATGGTTTTTCTCCACTATGAATCCTTATGAGTGTCTTCAGATGTCCACTGTATGAAAACCTTTCATCCCTATGTCACACTTCAACGGTTTTTTCCAGTATGTATCATCATGTGCAGTTTCAGATTTGCATTCTTACTAAACATTCTATTACATATTTCACACTCATAAGGTCTTTCCCCTGTATGTATCATCATGTGTTTCTTTAGATTTCCATTAATGATAAAACCTACGCCGCAAACTTCACATTTGTATGGTTTTTCTCCAGTGTGTGTTCTCATGTGCCATTCGAGATGTCCACTCTGACTAAACATTGCATCACATACATCACATTTAAATGGTTTTTCTCCCTCATGTACCCTCATGTACTCCTTCAGGCGATCAATTGTATTAAACGTTGCATCACATTCTCCACATTTAAATGGTTTTTCTCCAATATGTATTCTCATGTGTAGGTTCAGTTTTCTCCTTTGACCATACAAGTTCCCGCAGACTTCACATTTAAATGGTTTTTATCTAGTATGTATTTTCATGTGCTTCTTCAAATGCTCACTCTGACTAAACACGTCGTGACATACTTCACACTAAATGTTTTTTCTCCACTTTGAATCCTCGTTTGCATCTTCTAATGTCCACGGTGAGAAAAGTTTCGGTAGAAACTTTACACTTCACACTTGAATGGTTTTTCGGCATTATGTAGCTTCATGTGCACCTTTCAAGGACTTGTACTAGGCGCTTTGTCTTGCGTTTCACATTTCACACTAAAATTGCTTTTGTTTTGTTTCTTTAAAAAATGGCTTTTCCGCTCCTGAAGCAGGGTCCTACTAAATACTGCTAAGCCTGACAAAGCCCGAAAAAGCCTGACAAAGCCCGACAAAACCACACAAAGCCTGACAAAGCCACACAAAGCCAGATTCAAAAAGTGTATTTATATTGTTAATTATGTTGATGAATCAATTAACTTAGCCGAAAGACATAATTATGCAGATTTAAATGACCGAAACTTGAGCGACAAATTTCGAAATCGAATAATGACAAAGTAATAACAGTCTCACAAAATCACATGTAAACTGTTTATTACTTTATACATTGTTCTTTTAACTTATTATCGAAAGAAAATGCAATTTTTCAGTATATCCTAATCACGCAAAGCTAGACAAAGTCATACAAAGCCTGATAAATCCTCACAAAGCCTGACCGAATCATACAAGCCATATTAGTCAAGTGTATTTATATAGTAAATTATATTGACGAATAAAGTAACCAAACTGAAAGATTAGTTTTCAACCTCATTATGCCGAATGAAATAACCGAATAAAATTTGGCGGCATTGTTCGAATTCGAATAATGACAAAATCGTATGTAAAATGTTTATTATTTGATAAAATGTTCATCTGCATGATTATCGAAAGAAAATGCAATATTTCAACATGTCATAATTATACAAAGCCTGACAAAGTCATACAAAGCCCGACAAAGACACACAAAGCCTCACAAAGCCTGACAGGGTCGTGCAAAGTCATTTTAGACAAATGTATATTGTAAATTATATTGACGAATAAATTAACCAAACGGAAGGACTAGCTTCAACATATTTATAAATAATGATAAAGTACTGATAAAGTCTGAACAAAACGATATTTGAAATGTTTGTTATTTTATAAACTGTTCATTTGACTGATTTTCGAAACACAGGTTTACAAACTATACAAACCTTTCGATGTTTCATAAGAAAGGCATACAAAGCCTGACAAAGTCATACAAAGTGATAATAAAAATGTTTACTATTCTTGTATGGTGTTTTTGCCTCATAAATTGCAATAAAGACATGTTTGATCTACTACGCACACCGTAATAAATGACTTGTAATTGGGAGACAAATTCCAAATTCACTACATATAAAAAAGGCATACAGAGCATGAGTCTTAACTGGTATATTTACTAATTTAAAATGTCTAAATAAGAAAATTCAACCTCCATTTGGGAAGATATTTGTATAAACTTACATTAAACTAACCGAAATAAAATATGTTTAGATTGTTACAATAATATAAAATAATGATAAGAAGAACATGTTTGAGAAAATACATGATTTAATATTTAATATAATTCACAATAGTTATATATGTCTTTGCGCGTCTTTGAGGTGTTTAGTCGGACCGATACGTCTTGGGGACGAAACTTGCTGGAGGCGACACTGCCCCCAGTCAAAGAAACATAGATTGGTGTTGGTATAATAAGCATTTTACTAATATTTTCATTTATTAATTTATGATAAGTGATTTTCTATGCAAACTTGAAACTAAAAACCATTTGAATTAAACATAGATTTAAAAATGAAAATGGCTTCTAACTGCTATTTCGATATGATGTAATTTGCGGAAGTCTATCATATGATCCATACCCCGGTCTCTAACCCTTTACGTAGATTGAATTTATCCACAAGATTCAAATTTCATTACTATATTTCAAGGGATGGATTCAAGCCCTTTTTTTGAAAACTCTTTTAAAATTTACATTACATCTGTTAAGAAAGAGCAAATACTATATGTTGTGAAATACTGTTTACATAACCTCTCCTTCCTACATGCCAACAAGGGATGGAATTGATAAGAAAAGTGTAGACACTTAATTTAATATGTAAGAATAAGACAGAAATAAAATAAACATTTTTCCTTTTACAAAAATGATTAAGTAATCATCTGCACAAACAAATTTTGGGGGAAATCCAATAATAAAAATTATGAAAACGAAATGCACAACTACTTACTCATTCATACTAATATTAGTACCTTGAGATCGTAGCTATTTACTAAAATCCAATGAAATAGGCTAGAGTACATACAAATAAAGTCAGATTAAGTTACTTATTTCAATTATCAAATGACTTTATTGGATATTTTTATGATTGTGAAAAAAAGAAATGAACATATCTTGAGAACACTTTACAGCTGTACATCGGACTCGGTGTAAAATTAACAATATGACTTCAAAATGTCTTTAAAAATTGTTCTCGTCTGAAAAGGTTGTTGATCATTACGTCAAATTTGTGTCCTACTTTCTATGAGTCCTTGTCGCCCTGCACCTTGTTCTTTGGTTTGGTTTCTTTACCAATTTTGGGGCTTTCAACACAGTGTACATACCATCTGAGGACGTCACCGCGGTTGTTAATTTAATGTTTGATTTCTGCATAAATGTCATGAATATATTGTCTATTTCTTCCTGAGATTTTGGATTCCATGATAATTTACTTATTTTACATAGCGAGAATTTTGTGTTGAGGATATAGCTGCCTGTCCCGTACAGAGATCAGCGAAGGTCGAAGAGCTGGACCTCGATCAGTTCATATATTTGTTTAATGAGTTCGTTCTTTTTCCTTGGTTGCCAGTTTAGCAAGACCTTTAACCAATGGTTCATGCTTTCCGTATTATTGTTAGTCCACAGCTGGTCGTCACCGGATGCAACATGTTTTGCAATTTTCTCTTCAATGTATCTTTCGTAATATATCAAAAAAAAAAAAAAAAAAAAAAAAAAAAAAAAAAAAAAAAAAAAAAAAAATCACCGTGTTTATTTTCATTCAGTTTAGTTTTCAAGATTCGGTTACGTTCGTCAAAAGTTGCTGAATCATTGGCTGTGGCAACACCATTTGATCCAAAGATCATGTCAATGATACATGTCCGCTCCTTAGTGTTTTTTGGAATATTTTGTGTCATTTGACGGATAAGATTATCTTTGATGTGTTTCGTGCACAGCTTTCTGTTGCAATCAGGGAAAGCCAGATCAATAGCGTTGACCATTGCCTTCTCATCGTCAGTCCTCATGAGTATCTCCACATTTTTAAGTTCAATCCCTAGCACACCTCTGAGACGGGAAAAGAACCGGCAATAGTTCTGTTGACGACCGTCCCAATGGAGCATCAATGGTCCCAACAAAATTGGCGCATCGCCTATTATCTTTCGCAGCCCTTTATGCGACTTGTAAACTGTTGCTCTTACGAAACATTTTCCAAGTGAAAATGTTCTGTCAATGCCAACTACACCTGCTTCGCACTCCAAAAACGACTTTAAGTCGGCCAATTGTTCTTCTGTGTAGCAGATAATTACCGGAAGAGCGTTGTCACGGGAATGAATACCTTCAGCTACGTAGGAATGCTGATCACTCATCATTCTCAAAACATCCAATAACTCGTCGGCGACATTGTGTGACCCTCCTTTGGTCATCTTCTCCGCTTTTAGTCCTGCTTTAATGTCCTGGCATTGTCTGATGTCCCGCGGATAATCTACATATATATTAGGGGATGGATCAGTCATCTTGGCGTACACATCACTCGGTTTCTGGTTTTCTGTAAGTTCTCTAATTTTATCCATAACCTGTGGATTCGTTCTCTCATAACCATCTGAGCACATTTTTGCATTCCCATATTGAACCAGCGTATCTTCATATTCTCCGGTATATTCCATGATGGCGACATCTCTACACTTTAAACCGTGTATCCGGGTGATACGTTTATAGTAATTGGGTTTTATGTTCAGTGTTGCATAATACCTAACGAATGTCATTATCTGGGACAGGGTGGCGGTGGCTGGAGCATTTTATTTTCCTTGTTCCCGCTTCATGTGTTTCCGTGTAAATCAAATCTTCTTTGACTATAACTTGACAAAGTTTCTTATCTTCGCCGTTCACTCTTATCAGATACTTAGTTCAACACACGCGGGCCTTTTTGAGTCCCATACGCCACAGTCGTCCCAGAATTGCGAAGGCTTGCAATTGTGTTCTTTTCTTCTCTCTGTATTGTTCCTATTATCTAGAACCACATAGACATTTTGTTTAATTCCGGTTGGAATTTGTTTCACGGTCGAAATGTCATTCACAATTATATTGATTATTTCTTCTGCAATTAGTGGTTTTCCTCCTGGAAATGGGTAAGTTCCTTGTATTTCCTGAATGTTGGTCATCTCTTCTGTATGCTCCGAAGCTTCACTGCTGTCCACAATGTCTGTGATTGATGATGCTGCCTGATCCTCAAAGTCGTTTTCCTTTTGTACGTAAGCTGTGTCACTTCCCAGTGTTATATCCAGACCTAGTCGTTGAGTTTGTGCTAAATTATCCTCCTCTGTGACAAATGGGTCGGCTGGGATACATGATTCTTATCCAATGACTTATTTGGTGTGCTGACCGTTTCACTTTTACATGGAACCAGTGCCAGAAAATGATTGGGCAGCAAGATGCGACCGCCCTGTAATCCTATTCTCGACCACAAAACTCGAAGTGACTTCGTTGTTTCATTTGTGCACTGTGGCACATGTGTTCTAGTTAAAAGTTGTGCTATGTAATCGGCAGGTCCGTTTACTTTTGGGTACAAAGCGTTGATGTTACAATTCGCGCATCACTTGGAGCCTGGATGGTCCATGCACTAGAATATGCACCAGTCTTAGCACAGTTCATGAGAGCATCTGCAAACGAAGGCGAACACAACATAAAATCATTTGAATAATTCAGCGTTTTGTAAAACAGTTCATTACAGGTCATTTCTATACAAGCGCGGACTTTAATTTCACAACACATAGACTCTACACCACACAGTCCGATGGAAAAGGCATTAAAAAGACAGTTCCCATCTCCTGTTGTCAATAAAGGCCGATATGTTTTGGAGTCTTTTTTGGCATTTTGTTCCAAGTAGTAGTAAAACCAGTTTTAAAAAAAACTGGAACAATGGAAATGAGAAGGCATTTATCGACATTAGAGAAGCATATTTCTAGTTCAATTCGCTCAGCCTAGGTCAATGTTCGCTATTATCGCCATTTCATTTGCGATGTTGGTTCCGCCTTTGCACGCAGGTTTTGGGCAATTTTGAGTGGTTTTGGGAATGTTTTGCGTCGTTTTGGCTAGGACTAAGTTATGGGTCAAAACGCACCCAAGCAAAAAGATACTCCCTTGAGGAAGCGATACACCCCAAGAGTCTTGAAAGCACATCAAGACACATCAAAATATGTTTTAGAGTTGAAATTCTAATCTCAAGTCAACGGAAATCATTTAATATTACATTAAACATTCAAACATTCACAATAAAAAAACCAAGAAATGTTTTAAGCTGATTACCGAGTCCTTCACAGTGACGAGAGAGTTATCGTTCGTACATCAGATTATAAATAGAAGACACAAGCTCTTAATTCCGGGGTAAACTAATGTGTACTCTGACCAATTAACTGGTGAGAGTACACATTAGTTTACCCCGGAATCAAGTGCCTGTGATAGAATATCTCAAATGGGTAAGGATGGAATACTGAAGTTATGAAACGGGTGGAATAATGTCCAGGTTTGGCCACAGCGGCTCATATCGTTGCTAATAATTTACCTGTCATACATGTGCTATCTAATAACCACAAGGAACGACACTTCTCTCCTTTCTCGCGCGACCTATTTAAAAATAAACGCAGATATTTCGAGCTACATTTCGCGTAGCGTAATAAATTTGGTACCGATGTTTAACTCAGGCATTCGACGTTGTATGCGTGTCCGAAGTTGACTTACTATGATAACTTTAAGGATCAGGGCCATGTCGGGTACTAGCGTGGGAAAATGGTCTGGCATTCCTTCTATAGGGAAGAATAGTCTGGCAGTGTAACTATAGAAACACATACATGTGGGCGGCATTTATGAACTGTACTAGTCTGATGTAGGAAAACAAATGGATGCTGAACATTTTTGGCCAAATATTGACAGTCTTTTAAGAATAAAATTTATGAAATCATTAGAAATAGCACAAGTTGACTTTGGATGGGAGCTTTTGCTAACTGTAGCTATGACAGACATAGACTTGTATTGCCTGATGGCTTTATGTCTGTGTAGTCAGCTCCAAGATTGGCATACATGCAACAAAATACGTTATGTAAACATAATGCAGTTGATTTTGCCAAATATTGACTATTTTACCTGTAAAACATGATAAATCATGTATAAAAATAAACAACTATCTTGTTTGTGTAAGGCATGTCATAAGCAAGGATAGAGGACACTCTAGGTTCACTTGCAGATATATCACTTATATCATATAGGATATTCCGGTATGAGTAATTTTAGGTAATTTATTAAAGATATTGTATTCCTTCCGAGTTTGGTTTTAGTTGTCCTTTCTCTAATTGGCCATTTTTGTACACTTTCCTGCCTTGAAATTGTTCATGCAACGTATTTAGATAAGTTATCTTGCATTCACTTTTGTTGAAGTAGCAGGGAATACCAACAGACAAGAGCAGTTTCTTTAAGTCAGCATTTCCTATTGACACTTATATAAGCCCAATTATAACCTACAATCGACTTTCAAATAATTATATTTATTTCTGTCCAGCTGTTCTTGTGGAATTTCCATATTAGGCCAAACATTATTGAGTGATAACCATGTTAGTCATATATTGCCCATTCCTTCCATTCAAGTCCACACTGTTCTTCAAACATTGCATCCCATCTCAAGAATCCAAACTGGCATGGGATCATATCTGCATGTTTATGGAAGGCGCACTCCACGTGCTGGCATTGTAGAGAACATGAACTATGTGAAATGAAACAGCCGAATCATAGTAGAAAACAAAATTACATCACTCTTGAGGTCTCCACTACAGACAGAAGTGTGAATTTTGGGGTCTCTTTTTTCTATAAGGTATTTTTGGATAATTTAATTGCATTGAAGTTAATACATGTGTTCATGAACTCATCTATATTACATGGATAATATATTGGAGGAAATAAAAATACCACACCTTATGTATATCATGCAGTTATCTCCCTTACACCAGACATAACATTTCAAGAAATAAAATCCCATATTTTTCAGTGATTGGTTATGAAAATAAAGATTTGTGAAGTATTATATTAGCCCTCAATCTTGATGCAAATGTAATTTGAAGCAATTTAATAATTTCTCACAGTAAAATTTGAAAGTTTAAAAACTGATAAAGTAGGTTTTGTTTGGTTTAGGTATTTTCTGCATAACTGAAGCAAGTTATTGTAATTTTTTATGTAGAAGAAATATAAACTGAATGCATCTCTATTATCTAAATTATTCACCCTTTTATATTAGATGGGAATGAACACCACTTCACCTGAAATTTTGGTGCCTGTAAGGGACGTTATAGCACAGGTGCCTTCAGACTGTCCTTGGATCTATGGGGCATTTCCTCCATATATTTGTCCAAGGTAAGGTCATCAAACTTTCACTTCTCATCTTTATCATTGCTGATTTTGTCTCCTTTAATTCCTTTATCATAAGCTACATATCTCTTTCAGATACACACCTTCCTCCTGTTTTTAACTCCATTTGACTCACTATACGTATTGTTTATCTTTGGCATTTTTCTGTATTTTATTCCCCAAATTTCATTCCAAATTCAACATAACCGCTTTGAAGCTGTTATCTACTATATTTGGTTGCAGAAGGGCTTATTGCATCAATTTTATTCACCAGACAAAGGACGGAATCTTTCTATTTGTGTTAAACAGAGGATGGGTAGTTAGACCTTTGTATGAGGACCGGGGGTTAGTGACCTTGTGTATCTGCAGACAGTGTAAAGTGTTGAAAGCTTATACTTCATACTAAGATTGGGCCATGTCTGCCTGTCTCTGATGTTAAGTTCTGCATCTACCAAACAAATATAAAGACCTTTATTAAAGGTGAATTGTACTTTTTGAAGTAGAAGAGGTACTTACTATTCGGTACATTGACCTTTGACCTAGTTATTACATAATATAATATAATGTGATTTATCCCATATCACCCATGTTAAGTTCAATAAGTGCTGATAGTGTGCACTTGCCGAAACACACACAGACAACCACACCATAAGCTCGTATTCTAAAGAATGAACAATTACCATTAAATCCATACTCAACCGGAAGTAATAATTGCGATCTGATTCCGGATGTGAGCCCTTATGTCCAGTACAAAATTATGATAGTGTGACATTGGTTGCCTGGTATTCTTTCGAGTGGAACTGTACATTTGAGAGGCCTGAAAGTCAATTTTTTCCCCGAAAATTAACATAATTATTTCTCACTGATCATATATTATAAAGCAAGAGTTGTGTAGTCTTCAACGATACTTATTATTTGTAACCTGCCAAAGTTATTACAGAAAAAAATTGATTTCTCAGCAGCAATCATAATGTAAAGTAACTTCTACGTTGTCAGACGTTTGAAGAAAATAACGAACAAGCGTTGTATGTCCTTTCGCCTACCACTGTAAAATCGAAACAAAACGAACTGACTAGGAAAATAGATTCCACCAGTTCGAAAGTTCAGCTATTGAACGAAGGCCTTGATTTTTAGATTCCCATGTCGCATACATTTTACATTGCTGTCATAAGAGTGGGTTAATTACGAACTCTCTCTCTCTCCATTTTCTTTACAAATTGATTTTTGAGAGAGAGAGAGAGAGAGAGAGAGAGAGAGAGAGAGAGAGAGAGAGAGAGAGAGAGAGACGCAGAGCAAACAGAAGAACGATATATGCAAGAGGAGTATTGTGCTTTTACTTTCTTAAAAAAGAAAAGAAAAAAAAACCAAATCAAAACAAAATAAGAATTAAAAAAATTCTCCTTGGCAAGGAAAGGAATAAGTCTCTTGTAATATTTGTTTCACTGATGTATTGTTACACTGATGCAGAACCTTGATCTATTGGACTATTACATGCAATATCTTTCTGCTATTATTAGCACACGAGTAATGATTGGACTGGATTGGACATCTGTAGACGTCACTGTCCTGTGCCATAAAGTATGGTATCCGCACACGGAGCTAGGTGACGTATGATCATAAATATATGGTCCTCGCATACAGAACCAGCAACAGGGAGGGTGAACAGTCCACAATGACGAAAGTCTCATTTGTGAAATCAACACTTCTATCAAAGATGACATACAAGGTCAGAAAGATAAGCCATGGCTTCTAAAATGTCATGTGGCCACCATTTACTTACTTCGACGTACTTTAGCTGGCAAAAGTATTCCTAATTATTCTAAACTTGTGTTTGCATGATTTTTGTTTTGCACTAAACAACCTTACAGACTCTTTAATGGACAAGGCTATGATTAAGTTTGATTTATAAATATTTATGTTGGAAAAAATTGTCCATTGCACATTATTATGCCCAACAAAATACTTTTTCTTTCCACCAGGCTATTTAGGATATTATTACTATCAATAAGTGATAGTTTTCCTCGACTTATTACATAGTTAACAGATGCTATAAATTCTTATCAACGAAATACTTACCCGTTTCCAACGAACCGACTTTTCTCAGGTAATATATCTGGCCCGATATTTGTTTCACTACTACTGTCAGTAAATGAAAGCTAACAAGCGTGCTAATGTGAAAATATAAAATACATAGAATAGAAACTCTCTCTTAAAATTTCAATAATACTTCTTAATAATATTCTTTGCTCGTAAGGATGATTGTCATGCCTATTACAAATCCCGGATGATGCGCCGATTTTGTCATTTTCCACCCTGTGGAATTATTACTATCGACGGAAAATAACGGACAATTAAAAGATTAAATAGCTCCAAGCCCCCAGTCGCAAATATTAAAAATGATAAGGTCAATGGAGAACAATATAATAAACTATATCACGGTATTCAACAATTACAGGACAAGTTTTCAATGCAATTACTTCCAATCAATACAAGACATATTCAAATTGCTAGTTAATTAATCACGCGAAATTAAAGGTGAGAGTGTTGCCTTCCCGTGTCCCTTCTATGTTACTCATTTGCAACTTCAGCCTTGTCAGTACTTCCGGTACTCGTACTTCCTTTCTCCCGCCCTGCTCCTTGGCACTACTGCCTATTCTCCTGGCCATGCGCCTTTGTACAACTGCCTGTACTCACGTGCTATCCACGCCTTCTTCTCTCTCTAATCTTCGGGTGGCTCCTTATCCCACCCGAAAAGTTTCCTCAGAAGCTTTTGTTCCAAATCTCGTCTGAACGTCCTAGAACACCCTTTCTTCGCTCTTTTACGAGTGCGCAGTTTGTTCTCGGAGTACGTGATGTTTCTTTAGTCAAATCCAAACTGTACTGATTCTACCAAAATGAACAGAACAAGATAATGTCTGGCTGCGTGAGAAACCCTCCAAATATTTGACTATCTTAGTTCTGATGGATACTGGTCGTCTCTTTTAAAACTGTCTGGGGCAGTAGCACTGATATGTTATAATGTCGGGTTTTCCGGTCTCTAAGACGAAGCCGATCGGTGATATCAATGGCTGATTGCAAAACAAACAGAGTTTCTCACCACCGCGGCAAGATTCTCTTTGAATTAACCGCAGACTAGACTGTGATCCAATGGCTAAGCCAGGGACAGGTAGTTTCTTTGTTTCAGCATCGGTCTAAAGTCACAATATTATACAACACGTATTGACATTGCCCAAAGTACTTTGAATTACGAATTCTATCAGAAGATATTTATAAACATGAGGCAGGAATTGTTACCAAAGTTTGTCACACAACTTTACTGTAACATATCACTAATTTTTGGAGTACTGCAGAGAAGATCAGACTGCGACTTTTTAATTTAAGGGGTGGCACCTGTTTATTCTTATTTGAATATTTGAACATAGTTTAAACCTAACATCTAGATTATTTCAAAGAACGGTTTATGTTAGAAAGCTTTTTTAAGAAATCTTTTCCTCCTTCCAATCTTTAGGTAGATTGGAGAAATGATGAGATTTATGATCAATGGCGGCATTTAGGCTTTAATCATTGTTTTCTCTGATAGTTCCCTGCGAACTGCATTCTAAACCTATTTCTATTTGGATTAAATGCTATATTTTGCTTCCAATGCAACATACATATATTGAATAAAGAACATTTTAAATATCTACACAACTCGCTTCACATGTGAATAAGACTTGTTTGAAATATCGTAATCGTTTGAATATCATGCTCTGGAAAAGAAATACAAATATGGAGTCTTCTGCAAGCCCCGCCTAGCCAAATTGTCGGTTATGAGGGAGAATAATTTTCCAAACATTTCATTTATAGAATAATCATATTTACAAGGTTTGCAGAACAGTGATTGGCATCATAAGCTTTGCCCCAGAAATGAAAGTGTGAATGGTGGTTGCATAATGAAAGAATAATGGCAGAAAAAATCTGAAATTGAGGAAATGTGAATAGGAAATTGTAAATCGGGGCAGATGGAAAATGGCCTAATTTAGACTGAATTCATGGCAAATAGGCTTAAAAATATTATTTAGATTGACTTGTGTACTTATTACATTCAGACTTAAGATGATTCAATATGTACAAATTGCCTTGTCCTTGGAACTAAAGTTTCTATATGAGACAAAGAAAGTGATGCTTTTTTCGGAGGGTTCTCTTGCGAAGTAATCTGACCACTCATATTTAGTTAGATGATAAACAAACAAATTAAAAATAATGTCACGATCAGTGTTGAAACTTCGCAGTTTAAAGGCAATACTATAGACGCAAATGTTGTTATTTCTTCTAGATTTAATCTTCATCCATGGATAGTTTATAAAGAAATTTTTACAGAGTTCTTGTCTTTGCATATTGCACTTGCATCCAAAAACACCTTGTACTCAAACCTCGATAGAACCCATTTTTTAGTACTACTCCTGTAGTATAACTTATTTTCGTTTGAATGATTGAGCTAACAGCTAAAACATTGCTGAAAACAACATTTGATACATTATATAAATGCACATAAAACAGACACAAGGATATCAGTTTTGCAGGTTCTGTGTAGTTGATTTGTCAACAACTTTTAAGATTAAATTGGCGACTCTTGCGTTTGGCCCCATTTCCAACTTGCTATCATATTTTCTGGTGGCTAACACAGGTTATTACTCTCTGTCCTTTCACAGGTGAGCAATAGTCAAATTCCAATTTATTTTTTATCCTCCTACCTCCTTCTAATGCAAACAAAATTAATGTTTTAATGCTTTACATATTAACATGTACAGAGCGAATTTGCATTGTGCATTAAGTCGTGGTCAATTTGAGCTATTTTCGGTGCTTCATTATAATTACATAAAACAACGACTATAGCTATAGATATATATGCAGAAAGAAATACACATATCTACTCTGATGTTCTTATGCTACATTAAAACCGATGTCATACCATATATATATATATATATATATATATATATATATATATATATATACATAGTTACAACTGTTCGTTAGAGTTTTAACAGTCATAACAGATTCTGGGTTCGCATGGTACTGGCTGGAGGTGAAGTTATCGTAGAAATATGATGTCCGTGTTGATGCTGATATTTCTATAGAACAAATGCTACAACGACAGAAGAGATCGGATGGAAGAATGAAAATATGTCTGCTATTTATTATACAAAATAAATACAGAACAAATTATGTTTTACGTTTTATTGCCTAGTGGATAGTGCGTCCGCCTCGGATAAGGGAGGCCGTGGGTTCGAAACCAGGCCGAGACATGCTAAAGGCTTAAGAATGGTACTGACAGCTGCCTCGCTAGGTGCTCAGCATTAAGAATCTAGTGTTAGGACTGGTCGGCCTCGTATCAGGGTAATGGGACTGGGTTGGAAATGATGTCACATGTCTGCAGCATAATGCCCCAGTGCAAGAGGTCATTATAAACTGCCACACTGTAGGCATCGTGGCGATATGAAGGAAAACCTGTTACTATACCAACCTCAGCAAACAAGGTTTTAACAATGGAAAATGTTTCATATATACTTTAAAAACAACATGTTTTAAATGTTTTACAAAGTACATTTGGTGAAATGATGATTAAGCTTTTTTCTAACATTAAAGCACCATCTTATGGGCGGAGACTTGTACTGCCTTATGAATAGAAACGCCCTATAAAAACAAACAAACCTGCAAATGAAAATCTGAGCAAATCCAAATTTGTGACCAACCCTAGATTCGGATAACTTAAATTCTGGTAAAGTCTGAAATGTTTGTAAATCAAAATCTGGGCAAATCTGAATCTTGTGATTCTAGTAAAATGACAATTTGAGAAAATACTTTTACCCGAATACAGTTAATTACGGTTGTTAAAATGTAGAATTTGAATTTTTAATTCTGTGTCCGAAATTTTCTCTGAAAGGAGACAGACGATTTTGACATAAAGGCTGTCTGTCTCTCATCTGGAAGGAGTGGACTCTCTTTATACTCTTTGTACCCTTGGAGATCATCTGATGTATACACAAACATAAGCAACGGGGCCAACAACAGTTCTGTGATAAGGATATTAGAAATGGGAACGCTACCAACACGCGCTAAGCAACATAGAATGCTGTGAACAATGGCCCCATTAAAAACGTAGCGGAAAACGTTTCGGGATGCAGTATTTGACTTAAAAAAATAAGGCGAAATAAAATTTCGCATTTGCTAATAAATATGTATCTAACAGTTATTCGAATCATACAGACAATTATTAATAATCAGCACAATGGATGAATGAGAGTCGATCTCATCAAAAGTCGCCATGGAAAGAAAGTATATGTACGCACTATTTAAAATATTTTTAACAAAACAAGACTGGCACTGGATTAAATATATATATATATATATATATATATATATATATATATATATATATATATATATATATATATATATATGTATATATATATATATATCCTAGCTGCATGTCAATCCTTCCTGCAACCTAGGTCCAGACTTTGCTATAGGTCATAGCCACATATGTTCCATACACTATGTATATCTGAGATGATAAAACTAGGTGAACGTATACCTATTTATGAGTCGTATTGCATTGTTATATCCAAGCAAGGACCTGTAACACATATTTAATGCTTCATAGAATTTGGAGAATACAATAAAAGTAACTAAACCAAATCACCAATCCGATTTAATCTAGTTTAATAAAATTAAGTTACAATGACGTACGGTCAACTGCACGAAAGGTAAGATAAAATAAAATTATATGACACGAGGGAATGCCTATTGATCAACCAGTATACCTGATTTCCATACTGGAAGAAAAATAATTTCTCTTCCTCTGACGTAAGAGATTCAGCCAATGAAATATTGAAGATAAATTGGCCTAAGTGTAAATTGACGTGCTAGCGGAAAAAGATAGTAAAGCGAATGAGTGAAATATTGCTTGAACAGGTAGCTGAAATATTGGCTGAGATAGGGGTTAATATATAAGCTTAAAGGCGTCAACATAATTGCTACCTAAACTACTTCCAAAATATCTGAAACTGAGTTTATGCCCATAATCTGTTAATCCTACAGAACATTTGTTTCTCTCTCGTTGCGGCGGTGCGACACGTAATCCCACGTCACCGGGACCTTGACTAACTTACACTCCTCTCAGATGGTAACCTTCCTTTCAGTCTGCAAGTGCACTATCTGCAAGGAACGCAGGTTTGATTTCTTTATTTCACACCCTTGAAAACCGAAAGATAGCCTCACTCTTCACCATCGCGATTAAATAAATATGTTTCTTATCGAAAAGATACGACAATGAATGGGGAAGTTCGTGTTCTTCCTTCAGCACATATATGTTGACATAGATTAGGTCTACAGTGCAAGATATAGATCCGTATAGTTATGATGGGAAAAGTGGATGGAATACAGGTGCGGCTATCAGGGTCGATGTTGATATTATAGATAGAACTATATGTAAACTACTCGAAATTAATTATTATGCCTCTGCAATTTTCTGATCGTTAGAGAGAGCGGGGAATCGAAGTATTATTCTCAAAATGCCAAGCAATTGTAAAACAAATTCTTGAAAATGGAGACGAGTATGAACACTGATGCAAGTTTTCGTTGTGGGTATTGTAACCTAAGTAATTTTTCTACCTGAATAGTGATGAAATAGCCATTCTCTTGACAGCTAACTTTGTTCTTTTCCAGTCACAACGAAAAGGACACAAGTAATGGATATAAGACCCAAGCCAGAAATCCCCCACCACCACCCCCACTACCCTTAAAAATACTCTCATGCCTCGGAGGAACTTTATAAGGTACAAACTGTCAGTTCACAGTAATATGAACTGTTGCAACACACCCCCTCCTTTACATAACCGTAAAATTACCTTTCAAATCAGTCTTGCTATCTCCCTTTCTGTGTTAGATTCTCTTGCTTTAATTGCTTTGCCTGCTAACTCTGCGTCCGAATTGGTAACAGACAAGTAAGAAGTCTTGTATTATGTTGATAAAAATATATATATATATATATATATATATAAATATATGTACGGAGTAGCTCTGTTACCAACATCAACTGTACCGACATTCATTTGATTGTTCGAAGTAGAACATATATTACTATTTCATATATTGACTTCGGGTTTTCATGAGCAATCAGCCCAGTCCCCACCCCTTTCCATTCGCAGCTCTTATGTGCATCTGCCACAATTGGCTAGCTTTGCAAAAACAACACGTAAGTAGATATGGCCCATCTGGATCTGATGATGACCTCTTGTAAAATGATTGATCTTTATGCAGATGAAATTACTCCTCAGTCTGTGAGACGTTGATTTTCAAATCGTGTTCCCCCCTCTATCAGTAATATAGGTACACAGTTGTGTGTATACAAACTGGGCATAGTTCGAAGGAGGCCGTTTAACTCTCTCCACTTTCCAATGTCCATCATACCTTAGTCTTTATTACCTGTGTTAATTAATTCTAATGCATTGCTGTCACTGTGCATGCAATTGCCAGAAGAATCATGTTATTTCGGAACTTTGATAAGACGTCAATATGTTATTGTATTTCCTCGCTTGATGGGTCAGAAAATACGACAGAAACTTGGCAATGTTTTGTGTGTTTTTGGAGCATGAAAAGTGGTAGTGACCTGGAAGTGTTTCTAAAGCCTGCATACTACTATAAATTCTTCCGCTCAATGTGCAAATATGTTTTTACCCATCTTAGTGTGAATGTTTCTGTGTCTATTCTAACTTTAAACAAACAAAATCATTTCTTGCTTGTTCATCATCCATTTGTCTAGTTCGCCAAACCTTTCGTACACTACACTTATACTATGAACCGTTTGTAGGTCAACATAATATTTCCTATCTAGTTCAGATTAATCAATTTCACTCTAGATCATGCTGCACAATTTAGCAAATATAACGACTTTCATTGTTTTGATTATCTTCCTAAAATCTGTAATAGATAAATCGTATGTTGTTTTCATAGATCTAATCATAATGCCATTTTGGTTTAGGTGTCTCGTATGTTATTGTTTGCCTCTGTTTAATCAGTACCTGTTATGGAACTCTAACTGAGTATTACTGATAGCACTGATCTTGTTGTTCCATTAAATAACTTGGACGTAAATCATTTATTACCTCTTTAATAAAATAGTCATTTTTGTGCATACTATTATTAAAATCAATGTCCCTTTAACTAACTAGTCCAGCCCTGACTGTGATTTGTTTTAAATAAAATTCTTCTTGAGAGCACCCAAAGTACCAGATTCACTGTTTCACTTGCGTGTTGCACACACACACACACACACACACACACACACACACACACACACACACACACACACACACACACATCTGCTATTCCTGGTTCTATAAGAGTATGCTTGAGATTATGGAATCAAATTATATATTTGGAAATACCATCATCATATGGGTAGATAACTATTTAACCTGCTTAATGGGAATGCAATATTATTTGTCTAAACGTAAATGTGTGATGCTTTCGCTATTAATTAGTATTATGAGGTGCACTTTAATTATTTGAAGGGTCATTTGTAACCTTAGACCTTACGCTTTACTAGTTTCTTGTATTAAATGCATTCAGTCAAGCAAAGATGTCATAAGGAATTGTTAGTTGAATATTCTGGTTTATGACATGATCGAAACAAACTGCCCTATTTGCAACATATGTACTCAGTTTAAACAAAATAGATTATTAGAGATGAATATATATATATATATATATATATATATATATATATATATATATATATATATATATATATATATATATATATATATATATATATATATATATACAATACATCCGAGGTGAACTAAAATATCTTAAATACAGGATAAAATATAAATGAATTATATGGGCTACATATAAGATTTCAGCACAAGCTTTGTTATCATCAAGTGACTATATATATATATATATATATATATATATATATATATATATATATATATATATATATATATATATATATATATATAGCACCCTCACAATAATCCCCCTCACTCCACCATTAGTTGCTTAGCTATACTTTCTAGTTCTGGTTTTCTTGCCTCTGCATGCATATTAACCGTGACAGAGGACGAGAATTCAGACCAAGCACTAAATACGTTATCAGCAGCTGAAATGCAGCAAATGTTTAACCTGCTTTGCAGGAAAACGGATCAAATAGTTAAACATTCATATTGCAGCATTTGAACCGTTTAGTTATATTCATGATTCATATTCTTAAAGACGAATTATTTGTTTCCTTAAATTATTCTAGGTAGGATATAAAATGAAGGATGGGTGAAATATTCTGTTATGAAGTATAATTCTGTGCAAGTTTTTTGCTTCCTTGTTAGTGAAAGAAAACAAAACCTGCTCACAGTTTGCATGCAGTTTTATAAATTAGGAAAATTTTTAATACTACTACTACTACTACTACTACTACTACTACTAATAATAATAATAATAATAATAATAATGGACTTGTAAGGATTGGGATGAAAAGTGTATACTATTGCGTAAAAGGCCAACAAAGTTAGCTTGAATTTTGCCACTTACGACAGCCCTGAGTGTTACAGCTCTGCTGTTGCTCGGCAGAACCCACGCATTAAGTCCCGATATAAGGTATCGGGTTTTTGCAGTATCGGTACCGCTCTTGTTTACCACCTGGAGAATAAATTCGGGTTGTTTTCTAGACAATTTGTTTTTTGAATTTTTTTTTTTTTTTTTTTATAGCAGCAGTATATATTAGAAGCGTACATCGTAGACTCTCATAGTGTGAAGAAATTGTTTACATATGGAAAAGCTCTAATAGTCATTAAAGCCAATGTAATGGCAGTTAAGAAAATAGCAATACCGATTTGGATAATCAAGGTTTTAGTTATCGTAATTCTCTTAACCTTGCACTTGAATAATTTAAAGTAGAAATTATTTAAAATTAAAATGAGTTAAACTTTTCTGATATTAGCGTCTACTTCATAGTGAATGCCATTTAGACGAGACGTCAGTCATCATTTTTTCCATTTCCAAAGTATCCGAAACGATTAGTTATAATTAAGACAGTGAATGACAATATTATGTCATTGTTTTCTTGTTGTAGCCTGTAGTAAAACATAAAATAATTTTGCTACTCTGTACATTGTTGTACTAGATGATCCAGTGTCAAGTCTCGATCGCTTTCTCTAATTTATTATGTTTTCGACCCAAACCTCCACATGAGAGATAGCAGCAACTTCAGGGTCCAAAATCACTCCAGGCTCCATCTATTGTTCCTCTGTCTGCAAATGGACGTGGTGGCCTGGCACCAATACCCTAAACAATATGTATTATCATACAGTAATTCAGCCTGTATTACTAGTTTATAGTTGGTGTTAAGAAATCTTGTACTATAAATAATCGGCGGCACGTTATAACTGTGCAACAATGTCACAGATTCTATATTTTAGGGCAACTCCAACGCTATTGCATTGTTTCCATATTATGAGATTCCTTTGAAACAGCCCGTTGTGTAAAAGTGGAATTAATTCTACATTATAATTCCTTGCAAATAGTAATGCGTCTCCGCTTTCTTGCTTTTCATTTTACAATCACAGGCATAATGAGTTTAACAGTAAGCTGATATGCTACGTTGCTTGTAATATTAATTGTTTTATTCCTTATGCGGCATTACATAAATGTTATGGAAGAAAAATAACTTACTTTAGGAGTGGTCACGGTGACTGTAGCAAGAGAATGGGTGTCAGTTGCCAAGGACATCTATACAAAGAAAGTCATAAACGTTGAATGTTTTTGTTTTATCTCTGTCAGTAATTAGTGAGTATAATAAAAATTTTGAGGAAAGCAAAAATGCTGGTCTTCGTTTCTGCGTAAAATGAAATGGCATTAAAACAGAGTTTGCTTTGATAAATTGCATTCACAACTCATGCAAATGGATGTGAAATCTATTATGAACGTAACTCACATCAATTGTGATACATGTCTATATCGACTGCTGAACTTTCGTCCATGAATGTAGATTGTAATGATCACTTGTAAACAACATATTACAAAGCCAATTTGTGTCATTGTGTGTGGATCTTGCTTTTAGATATTACGCGCGAAATAGGTTGTTTACTTGGATTTTGGTTCTAGACCCAGCCTTGATAATGAAATTGTCTACAGTTTGAGGTAAATTTCCATTGGTATCATTGAATTTTGGGACACATATCACGTTGTGATATATTGGAAGATGTCTTAAGCGGGGATGAGTAGAATCATGGAGATATAGATAAGCGGAGAATCCTATTTAGATTCCTATTAGATTTCAAATTTTTCAGTCTGCAGACGCATTTAATAGTGTGCTTACATTTAGTTTGAGAGGAATAATTTATTTAAATTATTTATTTGAATTACAAATTGCTTATACGATTGCTTGGACTAAGTAATATTTTGGGATTATTGTGAATTCATTCAAAGACTTTCTGGACAATGCCATTGTGATACACAAAGACTGGTGGCTCTTTAGGATAGTCAAGGCTATTGGTACATCAGCACATTCAAGACCCGGAATTCATTCGGAACTCTAATTTCTTTTGGACATGTGATAGACCTTTCAGGATTATTCTTAGTTAACTGTAGTGTCCTCTTTTTTCTTTGCATTTTATGACTTACGGAATTAAGTTATTTGTTACGTTTTACAAAACTTGATGGTTGTCTTCTTTCTGTTATTAAGATTAAAACCATAAAGATGACCTCCTTGTGGTCGAGTGGTCTAAAGCTCTCGCCTTTAACCGTCACTACGATCTCACCTCTGTCCGCGTGGGATCGAGGGTCAGACTCGGCCATTGTGGGTATGTTAGAAAGTAGCTTCCTTTGGGTGGATCGTTCTTACCGGTGTTTTCTCGTGTTCTTACTCCAACAGTTATGATGGCCGCCATGTTTAGCCCATCCTGTGCTGATAAACGGCGTTGCACGCAAATCAGCAGCAACAACATGTCTATAGAGTTTTACCACAATGGATTACAAAAGTGCAATGAACCTAATTCATGCCAAATAATGGAAAAGTTACAATGAACCTGATTTCTGCCAAATGGATGAAAAAAGTACAATGAACACTTTATAGTTATCTGTTTCATTTTGACAACATGGGTGACGTAGATGGCTTGAGGTGCACATGCTGACAATGCGTTAATTGCAGCTGTGCAGTCCAGTACGCTTTTGGATGTCTCAGAGTACTTAATGCCTTCTTATCAACGTCTGCAATTCACACGTTGCTATCAGCAAATGTACACTAACGATAATGCACAATGGCAACCAATGTGAATCCATGTATCAGTAGAAGCACTTGTATACATAAAATATATATTCATGGGTTTTAGCACTGACGTTTAGGTCAACTCTTATGCTACAAGAGCTAGTATCAATAACTGTAGAACAACGGGACCTACCATGTTTTCGGCAGATCCCAAAGTAAACGTTGGAGAAGAAGGGCATGGAGGGACCATATCGCTTAAAAATGATAATGTGAAATGCTAGAAATTTAACACTTTCAAACTCTCATTAATAGAACAATCCATAATAGTTTTGCTCAAAGGCAGTATTGTCTGGGCAAAGTTATGATGCAGAAATCAAAGTTAGTAGAACATACATTCAGAGTTCAGAACTCTTCAAAATGTTGGTATTAATAAATTGATATTAAGCTGATTTAATTTCAACAGTTCGAAACTTTTAAATCTAGCAATTCTTTGTGAACTGCAAATAATACTGAATCCCAAAAAGCAAACTCACTCAAGGTCTCATCAATCTGAAACTACAAACAAATTTGGTTAAAATCCAGTATTTGTGGTGATGTTAGCTTGTATTTTTTTCAAAGGCCAAGGTCAACACAACGGACGATCAGATGTCTATGACTCTATTTAAGGATACTAAACTTATATTAGCACATATACAACCCATACAAAAATGCATTAGAACATGTTGAATCGTTCTTCAGCTATGACGGTTGCAAGCAACATCGCATGTGAATATATAAAGCAAACTGTCAAGAGTGATTCGTCTCTAATTAAAGCAGTAGACTAGACAAAACCCATAAAATGTATATATAGGTCTCTCTACAATATATCTCCTAAATTGCATCCTATTCTGTTGAATGGTTCTTGATCTTGCGTGTCTTATTGATGAAATTAAAGAACGTCGTCATATCTGGATCTCAAAAGACAAAACGCACATTTAAACGTAATAGTCCAATAAATAAATGACATCCAATTAATTGAAATGTTGCGATGCTATGCTGGCTTCTACAAATTCATATGTTATGATAAACAATGAATTTGCAAGGAGATAACTCAGTTCAAAATCGAGTTAACAAGATAAACGTCGCAAACGGCACATAGCTATTCGTGTGAAAGTAAATACACCAAGATGCATCATAATCATATGTACATTGAATGGTTCATGAGCTATACAGGTCATAAGGATTTTCTGAAGTGCATATTTAATATTCGTCGCGATGAGGTATATCTCTGTCGAAGTTGGATCTAAATTATACAAGGCTTGGAAGGCATATCCACATGTTATATATTCAGTTCACCTCATAAATTGCGTTGTGCTCTATATAATGGTTGCAGAGCGAGGTTGAATTCACGACGTGAGAGTGGACGGAGAGATGAGCAGACCGATGGATGTTGCATTTTTACCATCCAAGGCTGAGGACGATTCCTGATTTCAATCAGCTTTATATTTATTAATTATAACCATTATAAGCACGAACCTAATATCTTCCAGTATTAAGTCAAAAATGTTATCTATGTTAAAGAAAACAAAATTGAGAGGAGCTTTATTTACTTCGGTAATAATCATTAATACTGTGAGCAAGAAAACAAACATTTGTTACATACCCGTTTCCTCATTCATAGTAATATTTCTTGCCATCAACAATCGTGCTTTCCAAATCAGTAATACTGCTTGCTGCTATCCAACTACACAAAGTCGGAGCCAAGTTTGGAATGTTGGAGAAAAGGTCAAAATGACACTCCTAGAGGTAGACAAACTCCGAATGTTACCCACTTATTTCTGCAATAAAAGCATATTATGGTTTTAACTTGAAATTAAATCGTCTTCCCCTTACAATGTCTGCGAGAATAGACAGCATGACATCTTAGTGTACAGACGGGGAGGCCCCAGGTCCATTCTCTCTCCATTAAAAAAATAGATGAAAGTGCCACTTCCTATTTGTAAGTATAATTTATATATCGTTGTTTGGGGGTGTCTACGTATGGAGATATTAAAGTGGGTGCTTTGTAGTTTTTAGCAGGACTAAATCTCTTCATTGGTTTATATATATACCCTGCTAATTGCTTATAAAATAATTAGTTTACATGTTCTCTTTCTATATTCTTGAAACTGTAATTAAAAGGTAATGTACATCAACATATTCACTATTACAACATTATAACCTTTCATGCAATTAGTGGAAATATATTTTTCAAACATTGGATCAACAAATTAAACTTAAAAAATATAAATTACCATTATACAATATTTTATTAGCAGACTTGGTCATTATTTTAGTATTGCTTTATATGTGACTGGATTAAAATCCTGTTTTTCTCTACTATCTGTCCCTAGATTAATATAACAAAGGTGGCAATAACTAATTTATTGGACCTAGTCAACAAATTTGCGATCCCTCATTGCAATACGTATGTGCAGCATATATATATATATATATATATATATATATATATATATATATATATATATATATATATATATATATATGTGTGTGTGTGTGTGTGTGTGTGTGTGTGTGTGTGTGTGTGTGTGTGTGTGTGTGTGTGTGTGTGTGTCTCTTGCTTTTCAATACCATCACTGTATATTTCAAGAGGGTTCCGGATCTAGCTGCTCCAGTGAAGAATATGTGTTTAAGATCCACCCAAGATGACCATAAAGTCCGCTGACTCAACGCCGGTTAACTGATCCTCAGCTCCTGTATCTAACCTCATCATCATGGGATCAGTGATAGCCTGACTACTATTGGGTACACTCGGACGGATCTGAATTCACGATAATGCTTCATTGCCTGCGGAATAGCGTGAGACTATAAAGACATTCTCAATATATATATATATATATATATATATATATATATATATATATATATATATATATATATATATAATCTCCATCATTTCAAAGCGAACATTGGCATTATATGAAAGTTTCATATTTGAGTTTTGTTTTGTGGAATGGAGGTGGTAAAAATTGAAAATCTAGGATTAGCTTTCAAAATTATGCACCCGAGTCTCCAAGTGGTAGAAGATCGCGGAAAAACAAAGTTATGTTAAATAAATTTTATTCTGAAACAAAAATCAATATATTGTTTTGTATTTGACTAAATAAATACCAGGTCACGTATGGTGGTCATTTGTTTACATCGAAACTGATTACCGACAATCCTTGTGACGTAGTATCAGTTATTATATTCATTACCAATTAATCGATAAAATGCCAATAAATGAAAAATGCTTGGCCATATAGTTGGAAAAGTATTAAGTTGTATGAACAATGCTGTCTCTCTGGAAACATCTACTTGACATACTATGCCTTATAGAATAGTGTTGAATAGATAACATGATATCTTGTTTATTTATCATTTATTGCCTAATACTATAATATGAATTGTATCAAATTATTGCCTTGTGATGGTTTTATTCCTTACCTTTCCATAATTATGTGGACAAATCGCCATTTCCCAGTTTACTGTCTTCCTGCATTTTTCTGTAACATTGAAATCATAAGGTTTCACAATCTGGTCATTAGTATCTCTAGAAACAGAGCCGTCCGTATCTTGGAATGTTGTAGCCTTGTCGCCGTCTTTACTTTCGAATCCAATATCCTCCTGGTCTCCATTTATGACCCATTTACCTGTAAAATCCTGAATCGGTGAAAAGAAATAAAAAATAAGAAGTACAGTTATAATTATTGTTTTGTAAAACTTATGAAACAAATAGTAAGTTGGCGCATATTTCCCATACATTGGATCTATTTCTGACATCTATACTGACAAAAAGACAATAAGTTTAATGGATCCTACAGGGCCAACATTTGCTCAATCTTAATATGAAAGGACCGCAATATCTACTTAAAAATAAAAAGTTCTTATATCAGCAATGAACGCCTGCAGAGGTAAGTCTCTGTGATGCCTTTTGTCTTGGCTAAATTAATAACTAGTTTGACTGAATTAGGTTTCAATCAGTCAAAAGTGACTAAATAAATAATTTTGACTTTCTGTGCGTTTTAATGGTCTTTCAATGCCTTCTCATTAAACCTGATGTAAAAACAGCGGGCGACTAGTATTTATCAATTACAAACAAACGGTCACTCGTAGTAAATGAAGAGTTCGTTTATAATACTAACCCCATATACAAAGGCAAATTTCGCAGCCTTCATGGAACTAACACTAGAACTCCTAAACCGATTTAGCCTCAGAAATTCCATTGCTCCCATGTTGTAGTAAGGTGTTTTCTTATAGCCTTAAACCAGATATCTTCCGCAAACACTGATCCATCAAAGTAGATAAGTCCTTGCCTTGGACTGGTCCCGAAAGATAAATAAATTTTAGAATAACGGGCTGATCACTATTCAATCATGTTAGTCCAAACCTGATTTGTTGGACTTTCGTTTGTGTGTTGCTGTTTGTCTTGCATTATACAAGGATTTATAAATTTTCTAAACGTTAGTTTGCCCCCCGGAAAATTTATCTTGCTCCAAAAATGGTCAGGTGGAAAATCGTTTCGAAATATCTAGATCTTTAAGACAGAGTGAGAGACAGAGACAGAGACATATTTAAACAATGAATAATAGAGCTGGATTAAATTAATTTTAATAACTTTTTTCTGCAAAATCGGTTTATTAGAGCTAGAAGCTTTAAGTTTCATTTTCTTGCATAAATAAGATAGCAGACTCATTTCATAAACTACATTAAGAATAATGAAAGCTACACTTTTTTTACTGATTAATTTTACTCACAGCTGAAGGATTTGTTAACACTGATTTTATCAATACACTTCACAATTATCATTTATTCATCTAGAAATTCCAAACATGCATTAAAATATTTGACAAGTGGATTTTGAGATTGAGAACACTTATGTTTATCCATTTAATCGTTCGCCAAGCAGTATTTGCGTACCTGTATGATGTCAATTACCACATGAACAAACAGATCATTAACACCATGTGTGGGTGTTACATTTTCGGTTCATCGACCACCATGCTTGAATTATACTTTTTAAGTTAATCGTTAGTGACTAGTGCCATTTATTTCAAACCTAGAGACTGCGACATGCATCAAAGCAATCTTTAAAATGTATCTGATAATTTATTATATCAATATTTATTCTTATTTGTAAAAACTTACTTAAATTAGTAAATGATCACATTATCACGCCTGTGCGAGCAAATACGAGTGACCTTTACATTGGCTACAAGATTGTAATATGTTGGCATTACAAACGGAACGTTAACATTCCTCAACTTAATTGTTTGGACTTGGCCGTGTTCAGGTGACTTAGAGATCTGAGGTTGCCCGAGCCGAATTCGAACTTGTCCGGGGTGTCGGGCAAGTTGATTTGTAAATTTTTGAATTATATATGAACCCATGAAAGCACTGCATACTCGATGTTTGGTTAGGAATATAAGATAAGGAGTAGATCGAATATACAACGTATACGTGATTGCTGTGTGACAGCAGAATCATCATCCTAACTCTGCTAATCATTGACATATCATGTTACCTATTGGGTTCCAATGTGTGGATCTTAATTTGAATATCCATGAAATGTTGCTTGCCAAAATATCGAGTTTGATGAACTTAAATAAGTGTATTATCAATTTTATTTCCATGATTATGTTAAGATACAAACTTATTAGCATGTTCCATCTTTCCATACATACTCAGACAAACCAGTGGACAGTCATTATAGTGACCAAACTATAATGCTAGCCCTGTTACAGCGTTTCAAAACTATCGATCCCAGCAATTAGCCTGAATTTTGTTTATTATTCCAAGACAAATAATTTCTCTTGTAACCGCATTTCTAAATATGATTTCAAGCCGTGAATGAGGTATTATTATATTCTAATATGATATGCAACAGCCCCGCTGAACAATCGTCCAAATACAACCCCCTAGCTGATGAAGTTGGTCTCTTTTATGGCGCCGCTGAACACGAGACGAGTAATGCATAACCCGTATCGATATATGAAATAGCACAATGATTGAGACATCTATACATTATAAATCTTTCTCAACGAGAAGTACCTCATAGCGAGAAGTTTGCATTGAGGTAGAGTGTTGCTTTATAACACTAGTTATACGTGCGCATGAACTTATTTATAATTTGGCCTGACAATCAGAGCTAAATGCTCATGTACACATTACCGGCTAAAAGGAAAGTACTTACAAAGCCAATTCCTTTGGAACTGATCGACTGCAATTAACTATCATTCTGTTGTAAGTAAATATAGCAGGTTCACCAATATTGTCGAATTCTCCGATGAAAACACTGTCTATTATTATCAACTGTACTTTGGATATTGATCCTAACCAAAACAATAAACAATTATCACATCATTTCCATAGTAAATGTTCTTGACATGATGAAGTTGATGACCTGTTGTGAATATTTTTGTATTCAAGAATTGATTCATTTTATTTAAGTTTAGTTATTCTATGTATTTACAGATTGATTGATTGAATGATTGATCAGTAGATAGTTTATTTCAATAGCGAAGCAGCATATGATTAAAACTGATTTGGTGTTTTGTTAAGTCTCAAAGATACGACAATCGCTGTAACTTATCTCCTTAATTATTCTTTCTTTCTAGGCCAATGCCGTGCTTACCGTGGATGAGAATAGCTCGACTTTACCCCAATGATTCTATTTATTGTTTCGTTATGTTCCAGATGCTTTAATGCAGCTGTACGTGATGAAAACTATGTGTGTTCATTTGACATTCTAACGTTACACTTTTAATATTGTTAACTATCCACCTAAATCATATGTTAATGGTCAAATAATGTTATGTTTCATAAAGAAGTATACTCAGAATGGAAGGACATTACAAAAGACTTTGTCTCACCTGGTATACGTCAGACCTCTTATACTACCCAAAAGTCTGGAAAATGTAATGGTCATACGGATATATTAGTTAAATGATAAAATCTGGAACTCGTCTCAACATACCACAAGCTGGACGACATAAATAAAGATATATTTTAGGTAGCATGATTTACTGAAACTATTCTCGAATGTTTATATAGTACAGACTAAATTCGTGATTTAACATGAAAACGTGTGAATGCTTTCTAATGAAAGCATATGAGTCCAGAACTGTTCATATTATACTTACTAATATAAAAACCCGTAAATGGTTCCTGACGATGGTGGGCGAAAGCTTGAGTATGTTTTTACAGTACTTGTTAAATACGGGTTTTAATGAGAAAACCTGCTGCTTGTTTCTAAAACAGCATGGGTCCATGAGTGTTTGTTTGGTGCAATTTACTAGGACAGCCTATGAACCATTTCTGATGAAGTAGTGTGCTTTTATGTAGATATGGACCGTTACATAAAGGAATCTATATTTGAGCGCAAGTGCTAACAATTCCCAAGAAACTGTTACTTGATGCAAATAATATGACTAGACTCTTAATATAATTGTATTCATCACTATAAATGTATCAGTTATATGAATAAGTTTGCAATTTTATTTGAGTAAAACAGTTTGAGGTTATGTCTCGTAATTTGTGATCTGACTAAAATTTCTGTTCTGCTATGTTTAGACTAACCAGACTGTCGCAGCTGTTCTCTCTCTCTCTCTCTCTCTCTCTCTCTCTCTCTCTCTCTCTCTCTCTCTCTCTCTCTCTCTCTCTCTCTCTCTCTCTCTCTCCCAGGGAACAAATATTGCTTTACTTTATTTAATATTTTTCTTGTTGCGGCAACCAAATCAGATGAAGCAAATGAAAAAGAGTGTATGTGCAATTGGTTAGCATGGTCTAATTTACTTTTATAACGTTCTCACGCTGCTCATTCTTTGACCTGTCTATAATCCTTCCCATGAACTAGTGAACCATATGAAAAGTACGTGCCATCCAGAAAATGTAGACTAAATGAATGTAATTATCTGCACAATGGATATGATTTTACTTCCAGAACAAATACAAGATATAAGAACGCTTATTATGAATTATACATTTCAAACCAGCCACCACGCACCCAAGCGTTCTGATTCCAGTTGTTGTAAACTAAAAAGAAGTAAAGTTAAATATCTTTCACTACCTTGCTCATTCATGCACGAATGGCTTTTAGACAAGAGTTTCGTATCATAGAGCATCATATATTCCAAGAATAGCCAAAAAAGTGTTTTTTATTACAATTGTGTCTAAAATCTTTTGCATAATTCGTGGCGTAATCTAAGCAAGTAATATTTATGATAGAGCAAACGAAATGTATGAAACGTATATATGGAAACAATACAGTTCCCGTACGGATACCTTGAGTTGTAGAAGTGTCGCTTATCAGTCATATTTTACCGCTTATAGCAAACTTATGTTATTTGACCAAATCCGTTTTGCGGTTTGCATTTGGTTCAAACATGCAATAGTTTTTTGTTTTTTTTTATCAATCTCGACTTTTATGCTACCTGTAGTTTTACGTGTTCTTTTGAGTTCTTATGTTCTAAGTTTTCATCTTGCTAGTTGTTTATTCCAAGAGGAGAAATTTGTATTGCTCACAAAGTTGGGAAACCGTTGCCATTTATGTCCTTTTCTGTCTATCTGTTTGCCCGCCTACCTCTCTAGTCTTTTAGTCTCTCTTTTTTCCCTACTTAGAATTTACGTTTATATAGTATTGACACCTTTACCGGTTAAAGCAATCAGTTTCACTTTCTTTTCAGGTGAAGTTCTGTTGGTTGGATCCGATCAGCGATAAATGAAATACAAAGTTTACCTAATCCTCCTAGATTTCTGAATCTTTTAATGCTAAAGTCTCTTTCAGGTATTAAACTTTCTAAAACAATTCGTTAATATGAAACCGTTTAAGACTGATTTATGTTTGTTGTATAGTACTATCAGATTCATATCCGTGTACTGAGTTGTTCTCGAACAAAGAAATAGCTGTGCTGCGAACTTCTCCTGGTGCCATGACATTTTCCGTGGCTGATGGACCTAGTGGTGACTTTGGATAAATGTACCAAAGTCTTGTCCCCGGAATTGACGAAAAGCATGATTATCAAAATTTTGGTGAACATAACATGTATTCACAATATTCATTCGACCAAAAACACTCCAGTCACCTAATTAATCTAATCAGGTTAGTTTAGGTTAGAAAAAAACCCAGGCATTCCTTATCGAAGCACGTTGAGCGCATCAATATTTTTGTAAAGCTAACGAAGTTTGATGCTACCCTTTTAGTGATTTAACATTTGACTTGATTGTGTTGTGAGAATGAACTAACTTTGCTTAAAACGAATCAATTCTGGTAATATACATTCTATTAAAAAGAAGGACAATTCTACAACTTACCTCACCACCAGCATAAAAATTGTTTCTGAAGTCATTCAGAGGATTCGTCATCCAGTATGATGCCGGGTCACTGCAAATAAATCGTAAAGTTTATTGTTTTATTTACATGTGTAACAGCCTGTATTGTTCTGTTCAAAAACTCTTCTGAAGGAGAAACACATATAAAAGCAGGGTTTTTGTATAACTCAAATGCACAGTTTTTACAAGGTAAGTGCAGACTTCCTGAATTGTCACAACTGTTTCCTTAATATAAGAAAACTAAGCATAATTTTCGGTTATTTTTTAAAATTCTTTTGGCGTATTTTTGCATGCTGCATATGTATTTACGGGAGGCTTTGTCAATTGCACAGTAATCAAATATAAGATTTTATTTCTATGAATAAGAGGTAATGACTTAATATTAGTGAAGAAAATTGATATCATATGTATACAATACTAATATCGTGATACTGTCAACATATACTCAATAAATGAACGTTGTTTCCGTTTCTTCCTTTCACGTATGGTGTGTTCGTTGAAAATAGCGAAACAGTCTTTTATAAGTAGTAAATGTTTAGACTGAAAATATACTGTACACAGGCAATGAGCAATCTGTGCAAACGAAAGGCATATACCAGTACAAGCCCTGGTCTGGATCTGAATAAAGTTGAACCTGACCTACAAATTAATTGTAGAATCCAGAACCTGTCATTGACCTACATAATGTAAATTGTGGTTTAAACTGACGCCTTCGATGATATTTAAGACTGACTTAAAATTACCAGTCAGCTACCGTTTCAGTCTGGACATAACTTATTTGCGTGAACTTTACCTCTGATCAGAAGAAATGTAAGTCTGACTTACAATTAACCAAACAGTATGAACACCACAAACAGTACTAATAGGTCGACTTATACTTTTATCCAGAACTGAGCAACATGATTGGCTAATATTTAGGTGTTACCTAAAATTGCCGGAATTAGATGCTTGGAAATGTCTTTAAGATTTATGTTCGTGAAATGCTGATCCGTTTCTTAAACCTAATTTACAATTTGAAAGAGTTATTGATGCTAAAAAGCATGATTTCAACAACCATTTAAGACACAAGCTGAGAAAAGATCTGAAAATGTTCCACGTAACTACAAATATTAGAATGAACTATGCACCATACGTCCGCAACGGTCTCTTAAATTACATATTCTTAAGTTCATATTCAATGGGTAGCCTGAGGAGAATTGTGATTCCCAGAAATTTTGAGTTTAAGATTATTAAGGTGTCAGGGAAATAGACATCACATAATTTGGACGTAGTTGGAATAACAAAGAAATAATTTCCAAGTTTATCTCACAAAATGCGATCTTACCATGAGTTCCATGGATCGCTACACACCTAAGAAAAGTGTAGTGTATACTGTTCTCCTTTAAATAAGGTTTGTTGGATTAGTTGCTCGTATTTCATATTTGGAAGTGAAGGAATAATCACCTTGAAGGAAAGCAAAGTATTTAAATGTGTATGAGTCACATGACGTCGTCCCATATATGTCAGCAATTTTAAGGTTTAATCAACTCAGTACTTAAACAAATTAAACATGTCACTGTATAGCCAATAAAACCATCGAGTGATCTAAAGCTAGATGAAAGATACAATGAAGAGAAATTCAGCTATATTTCAAATGCAAATTTTTATTTTTACCGACGAGGTTTAAAGGAAACCAATCTGACAGCTCTTGCAGAATTTAAATGCAGGAGATTCTTGTATTATTTTCAGAATTTTAATGTATTGCTATTATTTGTGTTTTGTCTATTTGTTCTAAAGATTCAAGATAAAATATAGACGTCAGAAGCAAATCTCTGGGATTCTAGGGAAAAAGGAGAAGAAATAATGTCTTGAAAGCTTCGTTAAATGGAAGAATATCATCAAAGCCGGTGTAAAGTGAAGAATAATTTCTTATTTACTCAAAACCTGGTATAAAATAAAATCAATATGGAAGAGTTATCAGTGGGATAATTATAATATTTTCCTTAATCCTGTATTTCTTGTGACCCAACGAAATTAATACGACGCATACCCAAATCGGTGTGTTGTCCCATGTGATACAATTCTGCTCCTTCTACTCTCCCATTCTTAAAACCCTCTACAAACTGAAATGAAACCAAGTGATATGCATGTACTGATACTTGCCTAAATTTTCTATAAGAATAGAAGTCCACCTTCTGCAAGAGCAACGCAAGATTATGGGTCTTTTAATGACGGTATGCCAAAGGAGATTATATTAATAAAGACATATAAGCTTATTGTATATTTCTACAAAGCCAAATTTTACAGTCAACAAGAATCTAGCGTTACATTCTTGGCGAGAAGATGAATGTGTCACTTTTATTGACAGGTATTATGAACATATGCTGAAATTGTACGTGATATAAAATCAGCTTGTATCTTGATGTGTCACCCAAACGTGTCATAGTTAAAGTTGCTGAACGTTCATGGGCTATTGGCATCATTGACGTAACAAATATTCTCCATTTTGCCCTGAAATAAAATATTCCTGCTTAACAGCGCCACCTCTGCTCTCATGTCTACTACATCTTCTTCTACATCACCCTAGTGAGTATAACGGGGAGGGACTGGCAATGCGAATAAATCAATTATTTACAAAGATAATTGAAGATTCTGGACGAACAACACCACTGTCTTACTTTCGTACAGTCCTATTTTCCACCCTGCTTAGCAATGGGATGAGCTGTGGACCCTAAATACACACGATCTGCACATGAGAAAATATAAACATTATAACAATGAAATAACACGAAGTAATATAAATTTTTTATATGGATAACGTTTATCATTTATAATTTGGAAACCGTTCTTTGGCAGACATCGATACGGTACTGTGCAACACTAGAGGCATACTGGATAACGCACTAATTAAGTGCGTAGTGACTGAGGAGATTTCTAATTTATGACTTTCTTGGAAATTTTTATTTGCTGTCCTGGAAATATATGGTAATTGTTGCTATCACTGGTGCAATGAAACGCTACATGGAAATCTTCTTGTTGAACATCTTGTGGATCGATGAATGATCCATCTTCTTGGTAAGTGCAGGAGGTTTCATTTGCAACTGCATTTCTAGGTTTGATTCAATTGGGGCGGATTGTGGGTGTTTGACAAAGAGGAAACCAATCTCACATGACACATTAATGGTGTTTTGCCGGCATTATGGTAGTTCTTTAGAAAGATTGGAGTTTTGTAACCAGCGATGTGTATTTCCGTTGTGTCTGGAGATCTAACTAATAGCTCAGATTCGTGTGTGTGTGTGTGTGTGTGTGTGTGTGTGTGTGTGTGTGTGAAAATGTTTTTATGGTGTGTCATCAAAGTTGGATATACATTAAGTTGCTTTCTAAGCTAATTTCTTTTCGTTACATATCTGTTGTTGTTGTTGCTGCTGCTGCTGGATTTTATAATAACTCCGTCATAACAGTAAAAGACAACAAGTGTTTCTTGATTTAAGAAGTAGTTCCTACCGAGTGGACACCTTGATTGGTCTACCGGACTGAGATAACCAGAATGAGATCAGAAAAGTAAGGTTAGAAACCCACCTAGATTTCTCTGATACACGGGAAATAATTGGACAGAAATACAAACAATTTAACAACATTGATCGTAAAGATCAAGGTAGGTAGATATAAACATAGAGTTGTTTAAAGAAGTAAACTGATAACTATACTTATATTCTACTTCGAATTATCGATTGTCGATCATTCACCAAATATAAGCACATGCATGTTGAAAGCACTTCAGAGAAAACTGACTTACTAGTTTGGAATATTCCTTAGCGGTAGAAAATAAAATAGTTCTAAACTGTAACATGATAATAAACGTTGTAATTGAAAAACTCTAGGGGTACATAAGGGTTTGATGTTAGTTATATTCGGAACTGAGAAGAATAATGTTTTCCCGTTTTCCGATTAGTATATCATAACTGACCGGAAATGAATCAGTACATCGACCCAAACAAGTTGCGATAAAATACTGTTGGTGGAGCCCACATCATCTATTCCTGTAACTGGTTTGACCTTCACCCAATACTGACTTGTATCTGGCATTCTTTGTCATGCATGATCTTTGCGAGACAAAAGACCAAATATGATCATACGAACTCAGTCGGTTTAAACTGGGTACAGAATAAAATGTTTTAAATTAGCCATACAAAAATGTTATAACCTACATCCAGCCAGGCAGAGTATCCGGTATAGAATCGTAATATACTCATTTTGCAATAATGGGAAACCAAATAAGATCACCCTCTCTCAGTCAGTGTGGACGACAGTCTGGTTACAAGGTTATCATTCGGTAGAAGACTTAGATGCTGATATTTTATAAAAAATCACGAATGTTAAATCACCACGCTTTCCTGTAAAAACATCTGCTAGATATTTTCAATTTTACAAATACGCAATGATCATAAAGAATTCCGTTTGATTTGGAGAGCTTCTGTAGAGTTCCATCCAGTTTAGTCCAGGACAGTTTCTCTTCTCATGAACCTCCAGTGTACCCTCGCTCGTCACTAAAATTGACTTTCCAATTCCTGGAAAATCACCATGCTTTCCTGTAAAAAATGAAAAAAAAAAAAAAAAAAACCACACAAAAAAAACGGGTAAATGATTTGATATGTAGCACATTTGCCACTTTATTCAACCTCTGTCTTCTGTTACGTCTCTAAATGTTATTGTCCACGATTTGTCGACCTACCTATAAATATGTCTCTCGTTCTTTGTTCTTATCGATCCTCCATATCTTTGTCCAATCCACTTTTATCTATTCATCTCTTATGCTTGCACTATGTTCTGTTCATTGTCACTCTTCTTCGCTTCTGACGTCAAATTAATGCACGTCATTATGAAATCCAATCAAATATACCAGAACGAGGGCACATTTATTGAAATCAGCTTATTTTTCATAAAGTGCCATCACAATAGAAGTCGTAAAAGCAATATGCGATAAGACTTCGACACTTGAACCTATTATCTACATAATTAACTATTGTAATTTTGTATAGTTGATCACACTATTCTTTTTGTAAATCTCATCAATTTCTTTCTCGAAGTCTTTTCATTTTTATCTCTTTTGCGTCTATTGTAGTATGCATTGTTTAAATGTAATGTGCAGTTACGTCTTAAATATGAATAAGATGCAGAACAATTAAATGAATCGTTGATATGTTGTGAAATTCAGTTCTTACCTGCAAGTGTTACATGAACATTTCTTTGATGAAGAAAAAATTCACTTCCAATGATAACCTCTCCTGATATCTCTATAACGTTTATTGTTAGCGTGATATCTATGAACACCAGCTTCCTACTAGAGGTCACATTGATACCTGTCAGGTTCAGGGATGATTTTTTTCTATGAGCATGCCCGTGCCGATTGTTACACTGGCTACCACAAGCGGCTGAATAATAATAATAATAATAATAATAATAATAATAATAATAATAATAATAATAATAATAATATTTTGCAAAGCATATACATACTGTATAAGAGAGAGAGAGAGAGAGAGAGAGAGAGAGAGAGAGAGAGAGAGAGAGAGAGAGAGAGAGAGAGAGAGAGAGAGAGTTGTATAACATCAGTAACAGAAGTTCACAATAGCCTATTAATTAAAAACAAAACTGGCAGTACAAATATTGCGTAAAGAAATAACAGAAAACACGAGCAACAATACGGTATTGATATCGTACATTTATGAGGTGATTACGCCAGTCAATGATAGTTCAAATAGTTCACAAACCGCCTTTGTTATAGATATGCATGAGAGTACACGTATCCGTCAGCAGCAAATAAAAGTCGTACGGTCCATGAAGAATAACGGTGTTGAAGACGTAGTAGTAGCGGTGGCGATATCTCTTCTCTTTGCACACATGTACAAATTCTCTTCTTCATATTTAAAATAAGTAAACAAAAGTCAAACTGAAGATGTGGACTCTTAATCTGCTTCTCCTTAGTGGTCGATTGGTACCGATTCTGTGATAACACGTGTGTTTGCTGCATACATTACCAAAAAGGAACAACAATACTAAGCTCATCGCCAAATAATTGTAATGCTGTGATCGCGAAAATGTTTAGCATTTGTATTTTATCATAGGAAGAAAAGGTTTGTCATCAATAATTTTCTAATAAAAGCACATATTTTATTGTTTTCAGATTTTACTGACATAATTCAAAGACATCCGGATTAAAGAATGTTAAAAACATAAATAAATAACAAGCATATAAAATAAAAAAAAACGTTACCTATCCTGAAGACCAAGTCGTCGGATCTAACCGTAATTTATGAGATGCATCTACGTGTGGACAAACGGCTACAGCGTCATCTTGTTCATTTGTTACTAATATAAGGAACAGCGCCAATATCTGGAACAATCTAAAACATAATGCCATCGTCAGCGTTTGGCAATAATCATCTGGATAGGGTTATGTTGACGCTCGCATTTATACTGAATTGTGCGATCGCTATTTGTGCGGTTTGCCAAGTGTCTGATGACATCTTGCTCCTCTACTTATCATACCTAACTAATACCACTTTATTATCTAGTTCTATTTATTTTGTAATCGTGCTTTTTAGAAATTGTATTTTCTTATTATTTACTATCATATATCACAGAGTTTAATATTTAATATATCAGTGAAAGAAAAATGATAACACGTTTATCACCACATGGCAAGAGATACTACGTTTAGACCTGCTGTATAACCATTTAGGTTGGTTGGTTGGTTGATTGTATTTTTTCGGCGCACCAGCACTGTTAGGCTATTTAGCAACGTACAAAAAGTTATATATTTGATCATTTAAAAGTTGTGAAAGGCTTCGTATCGACCAACGATACGAAACCAAACAGTTGAAAGTAAAACGATAAGATGGTAACGGTGATGAAGAAATAAAGCTTCCCGATCAACGGGAAATGTAAATGGTGTATGATAATGAAGACAGATGAAAGGTAATTCAAATTTAGGGAGGGGGTATATATATATACATTAACAAATAACATGCATTTAAAGTGTTGGTATAAAGCAATTTGATATACCAATACTATTGGTATATCAAATTGTGATCCGCCCATGGCGCAATAATACGCATATATAAACATTCTCGCGAGCGTCTGCAGTTGATTCTAGATCAATGATCAATTTCCACACATTAGTCAATAGTGACGTATGAAAAATAATGATGAAAAGTATTAATAATCCCCGTTTTCTAAATTAATTTAATATGGTACGCATTCTCATCACAATCCTTTCTGCTTTCTGTTCTCCCCTCCCCTCTCAAGCATAACAGACAAACTGCGCAGAAATGTGGAATGAGAGAGGAAAGGAATTTGGGCTGGATTAAAACCTTGAAATAGAAATTACACCAAGTAACCTACAAGAATATGGTTCGTCCTAACGATACGTGTGCACTTTCCTTGGGATTTATCAACAGTGTTTATCAATGATACAATGTTGCAAACCAGTAAATTCCTCGGTTACGTGGCACACATAATGTGATATATTTAATGTAATGTTTTTATTATTATTATTATTTTTTCTTAAACATACCATAATGTTCTAAAAAATCGATTATTATTATTATTATTATTATTTAAATATGAAAATGTCCAAAGTTTTGTGTGTGTCTCTCTCTCTCTCTCTATCTCTCTCTCTCTCTCTCTTGACCATGGTAGCAGGATACGGGCTAAAATCTATGAAATGGCGAACGTAGAGGATTTTCCAACAATATCTCTGGACTTATGAATGATGGTAAAAGTTAAGTCAAACCGACCAAAGCATGAGAGACAGACAGACAGACAGACAGACAGAGACAAGAGTTTTAAAGTCAAACCGACGAGAGAGAGAGAGAGAGAGAGAGAGAGAGAGAGAGAGAGAGAGAGAGAGAGAGAGAGAGAGAGAGAGAGAGAGAGAGAGAGAGAGAAGAGAGAGTTTGTGGGTCGGTTGTACTGTTGCTAAAGCAGAATAATGACTTAGATCAACTGTAAATATATCAAAATATTTTAATTACCTCTTGTTGGTTCGTCAGTTGGCTTAGTTTCTATTCCACATTAATCTCCATGCGCCAGTATTTGAATGGTGTAGCTATCCAAGTGCTGCTACTGCCCTACTTGTATCATTAAAACCATCTTTCATGTTTACATCATAAGTGTGTATTATATTGATTTAATCAATGTGGAGAAAAATAGAAACCAAGAAAAGAAAACAATCAACTTATCAATATGCAGAGGTGATTGTAAATAGCCACTACGGCAGAGAACTACATTTTGTAGCGGACACACTAAGGGATGTGAGGAGTTCATTCACTAGGTCAATACACGGCTGCCTGTAGTAAATCTGAACTCCTTTCAAAGGGCAAATATATGTATTTGTATGTGATATAAATAAAATATATGTACAGTATGTACGCTGTATCAATGATATACCACTCGTTTTATAAATTTTTCATTAAAAGGAAACTCAGCAAGCTTCGTTACCTTTTAATGAAAAATTTATACATCTCGTGGTATATCATTGATACAGCGTACATACTATACATATATTCTATATATATATAGCACATAAAACTGCTCAACGTGATGGTGTGAAAGCGATAGCTTATAATAAATATTTACTTCCTTCAAGAATGGTATAATACAAGAAATGCTCACTGTATCAAAGAGCTCCCTAATGTCGTGCACATTGCAATACTGATAGCGCGTAGGTTGGAGGTCAAAACACTCCAACATAAAGTGCTTAACGGCGAATGATTCATTGCAAGAAATGCACTCTGGTGGGTCTTCTCCTTTTTGTATGTGGGATTGATTTATATAAGTATGTCCAATTCGAATTCTTGCAATGAATACCTCCTACCTAGGGACGGTTCTTTAAGAAATAGTCCATTCTCCTAGAGTTGGCTTGATGGCATGAAGTTTATTATTCACGGCATCATTCCAGGATGTCTGCCAGTTCTGACGTAAAGATTCTTTGATGCTAGGTTTAAAATCAGTATACGGTATTTTAAAATCTGATGGTTCTAGAGATAGGGCCATTTTAGCAACGCGGTCTGCTTTTTCATTACCTTTAATGCCAATATGGCTGGGTAACCAACACTATACTATATTGAGGGAGGTACTCAGCTTAGCATTTTTGAAGAAAATATTGGCTAACAATGGGTTCTCTCGTTTTCTATTATGCAGTGACTGAAGTACTGATAGTGTTGTTTAAAATACGTTTGTTTTCAATATATTGCAAAGCAAGGTCTATTGCTCTGATTTCGGCTGGAAAAATGGATGCACCACTTGTTGTGTGCTTTCCACTGACGAAGGCTGCAACAGCCTTTTCCTCATCGTTTGATCCATCTGTATAAATTCATGTGTAGTTTTCAAATTGGGTGAGGAGTTCATGATAAGAGTTGTGGAAGATTTAAGGGTTTGTCTCGTAATTTTTTTCCATCGTGCAACGTAAAATGTATTTTTGGTTGTTTAAGTAGCCAGGGAGGTGTTTCGGAGACGGACGTTTTCTGAATTTTTGAAAGATCAATTTTGGTACTGTCAAGGCTGGATGATATTCTAATGCCAAAGGTAGGTGTGGCGTTTTGTTTATTTTCGTATAAGGGTTTGTATATGGGTTAAAATACATCCTAAAAGGCAGGGTTCGGAGGGTCTGATCTTAATTTGAGAGCATACTGTGCGGACAGCATTTCTCTACGATATGATAAAGGTGGTTCGCTCGCTTCAACGAAAAGACTTTTGCACGGGTATGTCTTAAATGCTCCTAAAGCGAGCATTATTCCTTGATAATGAATTGGGTCAAGTATCTTCTAATAGGACTTTCAAACTGAACCATAAACAACCATACCATAGTCTAGTTTGGAGCGCATAAACGTTCTATATAAACTGAGGATGACTTTTTCATCAGCTGCCCAGTCACTGTGCGCTACTACTTTAAGGAGATCTAGAGATTTCAAGCATTTAGCTTTCAAGTTCTTTAGGTGTGGAATAAAAGTCAGTTTTCTGTCGGAGATAATACCTAAAAACTTTGTTTCCTCAACAACTGGAATTGGTGTTCCCTCCAGTGTGAGTTTAGGTTCATCATGATATCTTCGTAACTGACAGAAATGCATACATACTGTTTTTGATTAGGAGGATTTGAAACCGTTAGTATTGGCCCACGTTTGAATCTTGTTGATATTTTGTTGTATTTGTCTTTCAATTCTATGCATGTGCTTTGATCGATAACATAATAGAACGTCATCAACGTATCAGGACCAATCCACACCAGGAGCCAGACACTTGATGATGATATTGATTTTTCAACATAATCATTTCGGATATTGTCTATTGTTTAGTTTTAAAAAGGGAAATAGCTCCATATCTGTCCTGATTAATGCTACTTTAAACTTGAAACATATATTTCCATATTTAGGCCTATGCCATATATTTTCGTCTGATGCTCTGTCTCTCTATCCTTCCATTCCTTTATGTCCCTAGAGATCATTATTCACAGATCCTACAATGTGTCAACTGTAGACATTCTGGTGTACACGTATGCAGTGAGCTGCCATCAAGAAATGCCTAAAATCAAACTCATAACAGCAAATCATAGACTTCAAGTATTATCTTTTATAATTATATTGTCTACACTGACTGAACTTACAGTATTCATCAGGCAGGGAATATGTATGTAATACCTTTCGATAATTGGTACATAGTTTTGGAGGAAAAATAATCGTGATTAAGAATGATAATAAATTGTTTTAAAGGTCATTTTAACTCGCACCACAATCTCTTTGGAAAATGATGGATAAACGGGGCATTGATTTGTCTTGATTTAAAATCCGACATAAGGTAACAATAAAACATTGGAGATTGCTTCCGCAACTGAACCAGACTGCACGCTAAGGCCAGAGAAAATGAGTGGACTGTATAATAGTTTCTCAAGCTTTTATTTGAATCAGTACCCTCCATTATGAGAAGTAGCTCGAGGTGCCAATATTATAATAGTACACCTGTTGTGTTATATAAACTGTAAGAACTAAGTGACCTACCTGTTTTTATATTACTTGGTGATATAATCAATGATTTATTGAAATTTCTAGATGTCATGCAGGTGGCGACCGGACTAGTCATACTCATCAGCCCAACGGGTTAAATGTATTTTGATTCAAACCTGGGTCATACTTTACCCAAATCAAAACATGTTTAACTATATGGTTTACACAGAAAAAATATTTGACTCAGATTGTTTAGTTTACTGGCAATAAAATGTAAACATATATAGCCGTTCATTAGAGACAAACTAGGCAAGGGGTGTGATGGCTCTGTTTTTGTAAAGGCGGGCGCCTTAGCTCGGCCACTCGGAAATTCATTCAAAGATATGCTTACGCATGTGACATACCTACGTGTATATATGCACGCATGAATGTACATGGGAATGTGTCTTTGAATACGCACGTATTTATCTTTAATATCATTAAAACACTAGATTTATGTTAGTGTCTGTATTTAAACGTGTCACAATACGTTTCTGTAACAAACGTAATACCTGATGTTCAGTTTGCTAAATGCAAAAATCATCATTGTTGTTTACACAGTTTGCACGTCTTGATGAGACACGTCATCCGTCCGGCATAGAAAGGAACTAGATGAGCAAGAGCTGTAGCTTAATCATAGTATAAGAAAGGACAACTGTAACAACGTGCGATATGGTAAAATAAATATAAGGGGCGCTATATTCAGGTTGATTAAGCTTATCCGTTAACTAAAAACGAATCGCACTAACGAGTGAAACTTTGCAAAACTTGCAATTAGTATCCGTTATCATTTACAAAATATATAGTAATTGGTGCAATGGTTATATTTATTCAAAATACACAGCATGAATCTTGCTATAAGCAACAAACGATGCGTTAACCGATATAATAATATAATCCATATCATAACATATTCTGATTTAGCCGAAAGAAAGGTACTTTATATTACCCCCTCCCTCTCACACGACATTATTTCAGGTTTTGCATGTTTTTGCTGGTGAGTGAATCTTGTTGTAAATAAAGAACCAATATTGCACATGAATATGGTTTTCACTTGTTTCTGTTCGTATTTGAGTCTTTGTAGTATTATTTGCTTCGATATATTCATAGATACGTTTCATTTGTCCAAAGTCGCAAATAGTTTGTCGGTTTGAATGACTTTGTGATGTTTATCAGAACAAATGGTATGTAT
>JAECUM010020164.1:0-41106 GCA_016617855.1 Megalonaias nervosa
CTTATTAATCGCGCTAGTCTATCCTTGATCGCTGAGAATGCTTTGCTAGCAACATCACCAACAGCGCCAATAGCTTTTTCACGAACAACGTCAATAGCTTTCATTCCTGGTTGCTTTGCAAGCGGTATTGCTTTTGGGGCTATCCCTCTAAATAGACCTTGAACAACATCACCTAGTCCATCTCCGTAGGTCGTTTTGTATACTGGTAATCGTGAATTTATTACTCTGACCATGGTTGGTCTATGAGTATTATGTATGATCATATTATTATTAAGTGATTTTATCACTAATTGCATCTAATTACATACTCAGTCACTATGATAATCATCGGCGATTTCATTAATAAGGGACCGATAAACACCAATATCCATAACACCACCTGTAAATAATCGTTGACAAATATCAGCTGCTTCATTAATGATTTCTGGGGAATTATTGCCAGCTCGTTTTCCTCCAATGAGAATTTCTAGTCGATCAACATCAGCAAGGACGTTACTGGGACAAGTAATAAAGCCACTTCCTAAACCACTTCCAGTTGCGCCGGTAGAATCACTAGCGATTCCAGGATATTGATATTCTTCCTCACTTGTTGTTCTGACTGGTCGTCGTGGGGATTGCAATCGTTTCATCATTTCTCGAAATTGTTGTTCTTGTTGCGGTGATGGTTGTTCTCGCTGTTGTTGTCGTTGTGGTGATGGTAATTCAAATTGTTGTGGTAGTGGTGGTGATGGTAATAATCGTTTACCTTGTTTAGCTTTTTCCATATGCTTATATACAGCCTCATCAAATCTGTTAAAATTAATAATATCTTCATTAGATCTAATTTCTGGAATATCAGTAGCAACGCGATATACATCCCTAATCCAATTGGCAGAGCTTAGAGATTTAACATGTTTTGGTTTTACATATTTTTGTTTTTCATAATATCCAAACGCGGCGGTATCAAGTAATTGGTTTGGGTCCTTGATAGCAGCAATACCTTCAGGCGTAAATTTATTTATTATCTTAGTTCTGGTTCTTGGTGGTGGTGGTTGTGGTTGAGCCCCAGGCTGAACTGCTTGAATACGGCCAGCAATATCAACAGGTAATGCTTCAAGAGCTTTCTGTGTTGCCTCAGTTGCTGTAACAATTTTCTTTGTTGGTTCGACAATCGGTTTAAATAATTGTTCTGCGCCTTCTGCAAATTCCACCTGAGACTCCTGACGTTCTTGTAGTTGCTGCTTGACAGAATTACGGACGGGTAAATATTTTTTAATTGCATCTAGTCGCTCTCGAGCTAATCTAGTTGTGTGAGATTTTCCTATCATTACTGATATAACAATAATGATTTAATTATAGCAGCAGGGAGGGTGAACGACCAGCGTTGAGTGACCAGCGCGTAAAAGAAACAAATAAAAACGATGATGTAACAAAATGAGCTAACCCAATTAGAGAAATCTCATGGCCTGACAGGTTTTGGTTTAACGTTATTTGACCTTGAGATTTCATTTTCGTAGGAAGGTTTATTTTTCATAAATAAGGTCTCCAACAAAAATGGTCTGTTCACCCTCCCTGCTGCTGATACTGATTATCGATTTGGAAATATCTTGACGCTGGTCTGAAACTTTGACATCTTCAGACTGAGTAATGTCAGTAAACAAAAATACTACTGTATTTGCATCGTGCTTGCAAATGCAACAAAGCACACCATAAAATAACTTAAATTCCCGAATGACATCTAGCTGATACGACTAAAATGGCATGAAGAAGTATACAAAAGGTATGTATTTATCTCTTTGTCTATCAGGTTACAGTTCTAAAAGATATAGAGATGTGTATAGTCTTACAGTCATGACATCAAGGCTTATCTCATGACCAAGCATTTACAGTAAGAAATAAACATAAAGCATACATACATACATACATACATACATACATACATACATACATACATACATACATACATACATACATATATACATACATACATACATACATACATACACAGAAACAGACAGGAAAGTTTGCACGCATAAATACGGGAATCTATTTAAACGAGAAATATAGTCATGCATACGAACTTACATACATATACAAAAATCTGTATAAACTCTGCGATAGTAAATTTTTATGACATATGACTTAAGACTTTGTTAGGAGATTGCTTCCATTATGAAACCACGAAAATGAAGTTTCTCGGGAACCGCCGCATCTTTATGATGATGATTTCAAGATATATATTCCAAGCTCTCTGTTTAAATAATCTCGAGATTTTCAAACAACATGCGAATTCGACGCCTACATGTTTTTATTTCATCCGATTCACTGCATAAAGAATCTTCAAAGCTGTCGTGGAACTCTAACTGTCAGTTGTATCTGGAAATCTTGTAATTATCATGTCTGATACTGTCTCCCTGGAAACCCCCATTCAGTAATTTTCAGAAACATATCTGTTCTGATATTACTGATTTTTCAGTCTAAAGTAGACACTATTTTTCATATGAGTCTACACGCATCCGGTAAAGACGAATGGTCAAAAGTAACCGTGTTTTACTCATTCTTTGTCAATTAAACTGAACTGTACTCTGTACAACAAAGCTTGGACGAGGGAGGCATGTGCCACTGTCAAAAGAAGTGCAACAATGCGAACAGAATGGTATTATTATTATTATTGTTATTATTAATGCCTGTCCTCTACTTTGTTCTAATTCCACTTTACGTCCTCTGTCAATCCATATGGTCCATGTTATTTGGTGAGAGAAAAAATCCGACTCGAAAGAATCCTAGCACACACAGACACACACACATACACACACAGACACAGACACACACAGAGCCATTACCAAGATAAACTAGTCTGTACCTACTATTTTCTTTAAACAGATTTCTTGTCGATCATAACCCAGTCTTGCAAAAGTGACTTCAAACAATTTATAAGCAGAGTAACTTCAATCGCTCGCCATTCTAAATCCCCAAGCTTTTAAGCATATTCTAACTTACCCCACCCACACCAAACATTCCATACCACTGACAGTGATCAATCAACTACTAACTTACCCAACCCACACTACGGTATTCATTCCATCCCCTGGACAGCGAACAATCATCTAACTTACCTAACCCACACTATGGTATTCATTTCATCCCCTGGAAAGTAATCTATCATCTGATTTACCCAACCCACACTACGGTATTCATTTCATCCCCTTTTCAGTGACCCAGCATCTAACTTACCCTACCCAGACCCCAGTCCTCATTTTAATCCCCTAGACAGTGATCCACCGAATTCGTCACATGTATGATGACTCTATGTTTATTATGTAGTTTGGTCGGAAATATTTTGAAAATGTCATTGTTTTTGTAAATAAAATCTCCATAGACCAAGAATGACACTACTCTCGCAAATGGTTAGCACAAACCTTAAATACCTTGTTTAAGAATCGTTGACCATTTCGTAACTGATTCAACGCGTTAGAGCGATTCTGCCTGGAAACCTTTCCTTCAAAAGAGTTAATAACGGGAAGTTACAGATAAAGCATATGGTGAGATTTTTTTTGTAATATACTGTTGTTATTATCACATTGTAATATGTTGTTACGTATCATCATTTAATATTTACTTGCGTATAATACTGTAATATTTTGCTATGTATCATATTGTAATATGTTGTTACGTCACATATTGTAATATGTTGTTAAGTATAATACTGCAAAAGGATCAAAACCCAAACAAGAAAAAATGCATCTGATGTATCGTTTCCAGTTCAAGCTAAAGTTATAATTTGAAACAAAGTGCGGTGCATAATTTTCTTGGATCCGTGATATTGCATCTCAGATGATAAAACTGATGAGCTTGAGTTGAACTGGAGATTGTGTTCCTGCAAATCACAAAGAATTGTACTTTTGTAATGTCACCTTTGATTGGTCCAATGAAAAACTCAATCTCAAACTCAAAGTTTGACTATCTCCTGGTCAGTTTTCTGTTGTTATTATTCAGTAGATATCACAAAATTCTATAAAATCGTCCACATAAAGATTCATTGAACAAACCAAGTCTGATGAAGAAGTAATAGTGCATGGATCATACGCCGCGTAACATCAAAAGAATCCCAGAATTATCCGCTTTACCAATAAACTGTTGCTATTTAATCAAATATGTGTGGCTTGACAATGTGGGTACTTTTGAACATAACATCATTTACAAAATTCTTATTTGGAAAATACGAGAGTAAATAATTATACGTTGTCTGCTCTTGAAGAGTTGCTCTGCAAGAAACCGATGTGTTCTTGGGATAATCCGATTTAAAAACGATTATCTGATCATTGATATTTGCAAATTACGGCACGGAGAAGCTAAGAAGAGACCCAGAAGTAACAACGTTTGCATGTATCAGTTGCGATTACCCGGTTACAAATCCAGCTCTCTTAAACACCTTCTCCAATATATATCTACATAAAAGAGAAGATACATAGATCAGAACAACCATTTTGATTAAGACTGCAGATAAACTTACCTGTCAGACTCCATTGCTGGTTCATCGCATCACATCCATCATGGAGGAAATAAGCGTAAATGAAATCTCCACTAATTATAACCTCAAACAATAAAAGATGTTTCACTCACTGACACACAGAGCCGTCTGTTATCCTTCGATATGAGACTTCCTGTCAGACGCTTACACGAGATTAACGCATGCATGGCGGCTTGGCCTTTGAGAGACAAGTTCAAACACTCTTTCCATCAGTCGTGGGGAACTTTTTCTAAATACATTGTTAAGCTTTGCTTTAAGACAAGTGAAAAATAGAACTATTATCTAATCGATATATAGATTAATATATGTGGCAGACATAATGATGATATGACACATTCGTGCAACAGCGCAGAGAAACCACGGATGTATACATTGAATGAAATCAGTATTTCCTATAATGCGTTTACAAGACTTTATTTTTAAACTAATGCTGGCCTATGAGTACTTATGATCCCCACATTTCATGCTACGTAGCTTAGAGCATATTCATTAACGAATAAGATTGCAACAGATAAACAATAGAAAACGTGTTCACAAGAGCCTACAATTTCTAATCGCTTGAAGAACACACTCTAATAGCTACTGAATCATGTTCGATAACATAACCAAGGATAATGAAATATTATGCACAAGGAGGGGGTAATAATAATCTTATATTTAAATTCAGAACTATATCAATGGATTTTAATACCATCGATGCAAAAGAAAAACCACATAAAATCCACATAATAAAACATACATATACCATGTACTAGACTTGGGTAAAAAGAAGAGTGCGTCGAGTGGAATCGTCACAATCTAGGTTAGTTCGATTTTGTTTATCAATATGCGCAGTTTTCATTGTGACATCACAGCGAGTGACATTCGATCCGGACTCTACTGGATCACACCTTTAGGTTCATTTCGTCCAAAAATGTCTACGTACTTTAACATTGATTTTGCCGAATGCACCTCTCGGGGCGTCTAAATAATGACCTTCCAAAAGAATATGGATGTATACGTATCCAAATGAAGTGAACAAATGCCACTTAAAGGTATATACAATAAAATTCTAAAAAAATGACACATCCATTACTGAAATAGTCGGTGTTAAATGCCTACATGACCCGTGTGATCGGATATGACCCGTGTGACTTGTGTGTTAATATCGGATATGAGAATTCAAACAACCGAAAACTAATACCTAAAATACGCTCCTTTCTGGATACCATGCGATGACGTTGGATGAGTTACTTATGTGTCCTTTTACTTGATTTGTTTAGTCTGGTTTTGGGTTGTTGAGTTTTCTTTTGTCTTGTGAAATTCAGTTGTGTGAAACTGAATAGGAATTAAAGGGCGTAGAGGTTAGTGTATCGTGGGTTGAACTTTCTCATCGATAGTAATTTTCATCACTATTTAAACTATTAACTTACCTAAGACATTTGATGAAAACTATTTATCATTTCGATGCGTTAGTAAATGTTATGCAGGTGATCAAGATCTTGAAAAGAGATTTGTGTTCTGTGGGAATGTCTCTTCTGGCCTTGGCCTTGCTAACTGGATCTGATTAGAATTTGAATAATACTGAATATATAGAGGATCTCAAATGGGTAACGATTTAATATTGAATTTATGAAACGAGTTGAATAATGTCCAGCTTTTGCGAGCCTTGGCGAGCAAAAGCTGGACATTATTTAACGAGTTTCATAAATTTAATATTAAATCATTACCCATTTGAGATTCTTTATATCACATAGTTTTATTTCAGGGGAAATTATTTAGATAGAAAGAAGAACGAATAATTTTGCTCATTCTGACAGACGCTGTACCGTTCATTTGTTGTGCTTAAAAAATAGTCCCAAACAAAGTTGATATAGTAAAAGTATATTATACATTTTTGATAACTATAAATCAAAGAATAAGCACCCAACCAAATAAACAAAACATTTTACAAAAGACAAAACATTTGTCAACACAAAATGTCCAAAGCGTGTGATGTCACATTGTTTGATACGGTGCACAATGCCGGTCTGAGTTGGCCAACACAACACAGTGACAGTGTTTACGTTGAAATTCCACAACTAAACATTACATTGTTGCAATATTTTTGTGAAAAGAAGATTACTGGATGCAGAAATACACATATTTACTATAATGTATTTGTGACTGGAAATTTGCAGCATTTGATTTGGAACATTGGATTGTACAGAAGACGAAAACAACTCTCTGAGTCAGACTTGCATCACATATTTACCACGTAAATATGCTGTGGTTGGATAAAGTTCTGTCAGTTGGGGAGACCGGTTTATGTCTACATTCTTCTGTGAACAAAGGTGAGTTTACTTTCTTCATTTAAACCAAGCTTGTATATAGGGTGGATTCCATGCTACAGATATACCGCCCATGCATCCCCACCCTCACCCTCGTTATCATCTACTCCAGTAAGCAATACCGATAGTTTTACTTGTTGTTATTGTTCTTGTCTTGGGGGTTTTGCCATTTTTCATGTTATGATAAACTGGCAATATTGAAACAGACGAGACCATTTTTTCGCAATTCCCTTTCGCGAGTCGATTAAAAAAATGGCGGCCAAAAATGTTCAATGAGAACAAAAAATTCTTGAAGGCGGGGTTAAAAAAGTTTTCCCACGATCGCAGCCAATCAGTAAAGAGAATACTGCACAATAATTTCATGGGCTTATTCGGACCAATCAGAATCACATAAGTGATATGTTCACATGTATAATATCAAAAATATGAGACTGCACACACTGTAGGCAAAGTGTACCGACTATGTGATAAATTATTAAAACAGACACACGGACGCTCGACAATGTCGATATCCTATACAACACTCCTTTTGAATCAAAGAAACCTCCTATGCATTTTCGTCTAGTGTGCATTCATACCTATTAGTTCATAATGTGCTATTTTCCCTCATTTATCTGCTATCCTCTTATTTCTCTCGCAGCTTGCTTCAGTATTTTTTTCATTATATATATACCATATATATATATATATATATATATATATATATATATATACTTATATATATATATATATATATATATATATATATTCTGTTTCTCTGTCTTTTTTATCACTTTCAACAATTTCTTTTCTTTTGTTATTTCTTTAGTATGTGACATTTTTTCTTGTGTCTTTCTTCCCTATCAACCGTTTTAATACTTTTTTTTTTTAAAATCTGTTTTCTACTTTATTTTTTATGATATCGAGTCGCTCAGCATCAATTCGTGTCATCAATGTTATTGCAAAATTACAAAGACAAAGTAGCGGTGGAGTAGGACTAAATGTTTGCAACTTATTGAGAGTTTTCTCCCTTACATAGTAATTGCATCACACGCCACAAAGCAAGTTTGACGACATCAGAATAAGTATATGCTAATATCAGATATAATTACTATATAAGCAGCTTGAAAAATTTACCAACCTGTCTTCATAGTAACGGATATTTATTTTTACATAAACTAGTAAGCAACAATAATTCTAGTTGCTTCTAACTGAATTATTTTTAACTTTGCCAAGTGAAGTTGGATAGATTGCCCTTGGCTTTGCATGCTGGACAAATGAACGCCAGATATAGCTTCTTTGGAGTTGATTTTAACCAGGTATATATTTCATTTCGCGGCGCACAAATAATTGTTTCCGGTTGTTTATTTCGGGGATGCCTGTAATGTTGATATTATTCATTATTAATTTAGGGATAACAACATTGTTATCGCTGAAATAAAATATACAGAATGTTTTCTCAAAGTTAAGCTTTTCTAATCATTCGGAGGGACAAATATGACCGAGAATGAAATTTTGATTTAAGGTTTGTTCGATGTCAATAACGAGTTACTACTAAAGCTAAGCGACGAACAATCTGCAGAAGAAAATGTTCTAAGACGAAACATGCTACCATTGGTTTCAACCACCAGTAAGAGTGGTCCAAGCACAGATCCGTCACAGATGCCAACAGTAACAGACTTTTCAACCACAAATAATACTGACTCAAGCACAGATCCATCACAGATACCAGCAGTAATAAACTTTTGCTTCTGAAAGTAATTTTTAACTCAAGCATGTTGTTTCTGATGTGAAGAAAACTAGTGAACCGTTTAAAATAAATTATATTTAACATCAGGATCAGCAAGTTTGTGAATCAGTCGTTTGTGCCAAACTATCTAAAGCTTTCGAATATAAGAAGAAATGGTAAAGATAAAACATATTTATCATCAGTGGTTTTACAAAATTGTTGAGGCGAATTCCCCCCCCCCCCCAAAAAATCCATGTATGATTGAATGCTCTAGAACAAAACCAGATTGATGTTTATAAAAGAGCTGGTTCAACTGAAAATGATTGAAACGTTCTATAAACTATTATTTCAACCATCGTACCTAATACACGTATTAAATACTTTTTAGACGGAACTTATTTGTACCCTTTCTGAATATACTTATACAGTTGTTCCCCTTTCTGAATATACTTATACAGTTGTCCCCCTTTCTGAATATAGTTTCAAGTTTCCATTTAAAAAGGAATAAATCCGAGAGTAGAGATTCTTCAAATATTATATTGTTGAGTGTCATATTTAACATATTATTCCCAGATACGATCCAGTCTGGTAACTTTTTTGGCATCAAAGGGACATATTATACTAGTAATTTCTGGCCATGCAACAACAACGTCTTCCAGCACTGGACACAATCGGTCAATAAAGGTTGAACGACGGTGATCGGTGTCATCGAGCGTCAATAGAGACGAAAGAATGTCTTTTAAGATTGTTTATTTTTCATCATCGGAAAACTATAGTAGATTCCTTGAACATAATGAGAGCGGACCTGTAAATTTGTATCAAGGTTTTCATAATTTTCCAATAAGTATTTTTTAAATTAATTTTTTTTATTTATCTGGGTTATTATCTCGTTTAAAAAAGAAGTTTTCTAGGGAGTATATTTTCCTATTATTTACTTTTTTATGTTGCCATATTAACTTATGTCGATTATTTACTGCCTTTTTTGTACAAACACGGTTGACTTAAGAGTTCCCTGATTATTATAAGTACCATTCTATTTTCGGGTTGAACCAATATTTTTTTTCTTTTGAATAACAATTGAAACTATAGATGGCATCGTTTTATCCATACATTTATCAGCAGATGTAGTTACCATAGCATCACATAGCTTGTCAATTATAATCTGGCCCAAAATATTAATGCTGCATCAGCTGTTTAGATTCTTTGAAATCGACGCCATTTAATAAATCCTTTCTTTATGTTGATGTTTCCATAAAAATCAGTACCTAATTGATCAACTCTCTCTCTCTCTCTCTCTCTCTCTCTCTCTCTCTCTCTCTCTCTCTCTCTCTCTCTCTCTCTCTCTCATTGATCGTGTAGTTACTCCTTTTGTCGAACTTCTGGTCTTGGGAATATCTTTGCAAATTAGGCAACGCTTGACTTTGCAACCGTACGTGTCAGAATCTGTGGTCTTGTTGGTTTTTATTAAGTTACCCTGGCACGTGCCAGATGGTCCTTGGGATTTTTAGGTTTCCGGTATGCAACCATAGGGACTTCTTGAAATATACCTGTACGAGTTAATATGGTGCAAGTGCTTGCGTATGATCTGTTGTGGGTTTGAAGCAGCGGGGTGAAAAGTTAGCAAGAAGGGAATACGCGTCTTGGTTATCTTAGTTTTATATCTCAGAAGGGTTCCTTTGTCGAGGAGTTTAGTTTTGTTAATAACTTCTTCTGTATCATCTCCTTCTAATGAGCCCCTTGAGCTCTACAAGCCTGTTTTCATCGGTGGCAGGATTAGAGCATATGCGTTTGATTCGAACACCATCAGGGAGACTTTTTGTTGCTTGCTGGGTGTAGCAGCTGGTCGGGAGTAGTTGTTTGTGAGAGTAAGTAGGCTTAGAGTATAGGCCAGTTTCTATGTTCCCTTCCAGAAGGGTAGATTGAGTATCTAAAACAAAAATCCAGGGCCTCTTCGATAAACTCCGTCGTAAATTTAATCGTAGGGTGAAAGTTATTGGCTAATTCAAAAAAATATTTTGAAACTGTCGCTTGTTTTGATCCATTTCGATTCTATGTCGACAATTGAATCTACACCAGCGGAGGACTCTAAATGGTGCATTGTTGAGAAGGTTTTGCTCTAGTCTTCCAGTGAAAATATTGCTTTATGACGGTGCCATTTTAGTACCCATTGCAACCCCACTAATTTTTAGGAAGTGTTCTTTGTTGAATACAAAGTTGTTAAACTCGAGAACCTGTGGTTAAAGTTTGCCCAAACAAACTGTTGGAGGGGATGGATGATGAGGTCGATTATCCCTTGCCCAAACAGACTGTTGGAGGGGATGGATGATCAGGTCGATTATCCCTTGCCCAAACAGACTGTTGGAGGGGATGGATGATCAGGTCGATTATCCCTTGTCCAAACAGACTGTTGGAGGAGATGGATGATCAGGTCGATTATCCCTTGCCCAAACAGACTGTTGGAGGGGATGGATGATCAGGTCGATTATCCCTTGCCCAAACAGACTGTTGGAGGGGATGGATGATCAGGTCGATTATCCCTTGCCCAAACAGACTGTTGGAGGGGATGGATCAGGTCGATTATCCCTTGCTCAAACAGACTGTTGGAGGGGATGGATCAGATCGATTATCCTTTGCCCAAACAGACTGTTGGAGGGGATGGATCAGGTCGATTATCCCTTGCCCAAACAGACTGTTGGAGGGGATGGATGATCAGGTCGATTATCCCACGCTTCCTTGCAGGCTGTAATGTCTTCCTCTTGTAGGATGTTAGTGTATAAGGAACGTACATCCATAGTGACGAGGAGAGTACTATTGGAATGTTAGTTTTTGGTGTTTTGTTGAGATAGTCTGTAGTATGTTGGATACATGAAGGCAGTTTTGCGGTATCAGTTTTGGGTCTACTTTATCGTACTTTACTGTCAACACCTTTGTGTTGAAATTCAAAACCAACCTTTGAATATATATATATACATATATATATATATATATATATATATATATATATATATATATATATACTCTTTCTTATATATATATATATATATATATATATATATATATCTTTGAAACTTTACATCGTTAAATATTCATATAATTCAAAATAAGCCATTATCTACCGACAGTAATGCGAATGTCGCAGTGACTCAGCGGTTAAGACTTGAGACTTTAAGTTCGATTCCCATCATCGGATCAACCCGTATCATCTACCGTGGTGTTTCCTTGGGCAAGATATAGACACGTTCCAGATAATATTAATCGATGGCTGTATTGGAGGGCCACAACTGAACTGATTATATATGGCTCATAAAGTTTATGACAACTGAAATATATTCTTTTAATCTGAAGAAAAAATTATTAAACAAACATCTTACTGCGATTTCTTGAGTTTTTAGACGAAATACATATTATTCGATCCGCAAAAACTGGCACGATTTATAACTGAATACGTAACTACGCTTTTCCCATGAAAACATGCACTGGGATTTGATTAATTTCATGGAATTCATGGACTTAATAATAGCCAAATTACTTCATAGAGAAGCTATACATCGGCAATTGTGCCACAAATTCAAGTGTCCGATACAATGGTTAGGTAAGTATATTCATGTTTAATGTAGCAGTACTCTACCTTTAAAACTACTATGGGGTGTATAGTATCCCAAATATAAACTTTATTAAGTTTTCTTAATAAAACTAGCATCAGTCCTATCTGAATCATTGTTGAATATAGTTCTGAGTTTCACATATGATTTCCTGAGCATGAAACATTACATTTCGTACATAACATCTGACAATAACATTACATTTCGTACATAACATCTGACAACAACATTACATTTCGTACATAACATCTGACAATACCATTACATTTCATACATAACATCTGACAATAACATTACATTTCGTACATAACATTTGACAATAACATTACATTTCGTACGTAACATCTGCCAATAACATTACATTTCGAACATAAGAGATGCCAATAAAATACATTTCGTACATAGCATTTATCTATGATAATGCAATTGCACATAATAGTACAGTACTTTAGGATATTTGGGCAATGGCGGAATTATTGTTGCTTTTACAATATTTCAGGCGGAAATAATACCATTTGTGGATTCCATGAAAGAAAGCGAATAACATTTACCGTTTTTAGAGTACATTAACAGATCATATTTCTTTATAGACTCTTTACTTTGATATCTTATCAATATATCAACATGTTTTGTACAAAGATAGATCGAGATTGTGTATATATATATATATATATATATATATATATATATATATATATATATATACAAATAACATTATTATACAGGGTAGATAATTTTTAATTCGTACTCTACGGAGATTCGAACTCATCGGGTAAACGGCACCCATCGCCTTGCCTGCACGCACAACCCCATATTCCTTCACGACTAAGCACGCATCACCAAAAAATGATGCGACTGAATCGGTGTTATATGCACTCGTGCGTAGCAGACACACTCGCGTGACGACTCAATAATGAATTCTCATCTATCTACACAGTCATTCCGGATTCTGTCTGGTGTATATTTATTATTCTCTATAATTAATCCTATATACCTTGATTTCTTTCATAGGAATCCGGAATGACTGTGTAGATAGATGAGAATTAATTATTGGGTCGTCATGCGAGTGTGTCTGCTACGCACGAGTGCATATAACACCGATTCAGTCGCATCATTTTTTTGGTGATGCGTGCTTAGTCGTGAAGGAATATGGGCTGGTGCGTGCAGGCAAGACGATGGTTGCCGTTTCGAATCTCCGTAGAGTACGAATTAAAATTTCTCTAACCTGTATGATAGTATTATTTGCATTAATTCTGCCTTCTATTATCAAGAACTCTTCCATAGAATCCAGGGATAGCACTTTCCGTTCTGTCTGGTGTGTATATATATATATATATATATATATATATATATATATATATATATATATATATATATATATATATTTGTAACTCCTTGTAGATGAGTTTGTCTAATTTTTGTGATTTTTATTCATGACTCTAATCTAAATCTATAGCTGGATTTCGTACGTGCAGAGGGTCTATTCTAAGATACTAAGAAACGTAAATTTTCAAAGGATCTATATATAGGTACCTACGTATGTATTGACAGTTACTAAAAATAACATTATTAATAAATATGTTTACGAAATTTGGCCTTTTCTTCCAAATGGACAGATCGGTCAGGTAGTATCTGAGAAGAATTAAGTTAATTCTTATTGGATGAGTGAAGTCATTTTTAATCTATATTTTACAATATCAGATTGAGTAGTTAGATCTGTCACGTGGGGTATATTGGAATATATAGTCGTAATAGACTCTTGAATATGTATATAAGGAGAGAACTGAGCAATCAGATTCATTCCTATTTTGGAGTCATTCTTATTTCTTGTTTTGGTGTTGTAACATCAACTCTGCAGACGTTTATAATGCTGTACTTAGATATTATTTGAGAGGACAAAAATTTGTTTGGACTATGTGTGTAACTAGAAAGTGCTCATTTTTGGATTATAATAATAATTTGGAACCAATTAAAATTATCCTAAGGAGTTCTGGACAACGCCATTTTGACGATTCTAGGTGAACCAGTGCATTTGCGGTTCTTAAATTTATACGTTACTTTCCATTCTTTTGGACTTAAATATTATTTTTTCAAGATTATTTTAGATTCACTGCATAATACTGTAAGTCCCACTCACATTTTCATTTAAAAAATTTCGTAATTAAATTATTTCTTAAGTTTGAGAAAATTTGTTGGTTTTGATTCTTTCTGTTACTTAGTTTATGGCCGTGTGTGTGTGTGTGTGTGTGTGTGTGTGTGTGTGTGTGCGTGCGTGCGTGCGTGCGTGCGCGTGTGCGTGTGTGTGCGTGTGTGTGTTAGATTGAGCTCCCTTAAGCATTTTCTTTAAGTTTTTCCTTAAGTCTTTCTTTGGGTCAAAGTTTCTTCTTATTATTATTGACAGGAATATCCCTTGTAAGAGTCATAGAAATATTGATGTACTTCCTCGTTAAAAGGTTGCTCATGGGAGTTATAAAATCCATACTCATCGTTGTAACGATTGTCATGGGAGTTATTAAACCCATACTCCTCGTTGTAACGCTGGTCATGGGAGGAATAAAATCCATTTGAGTATTCGTATTCATGAAAAGTGAGTTGCTGCTATATGTGTAACAGACTGGGACGGAATGTTTGCACCTTTGAAACGAAAGCCCCCAAAATGTATACATTTTATGATTCGGTCATTATTATAGATATTTGCTTAAGATTTGAAGTATTTGACCTGCAGACAACCAAAGATGTAATGTACTAAACAGCCTCTAGTTCAAGTTTATAAAAACATAAACGAAGAAGTGGGATTCTGAACACCCGAGCTACCACATGTTGTAAAACGAGAACAGACCATCATAGTAGTGTTTTATTCGAATATTCTTCCCCAGGATAGATAAGGTTCTTGACCAAAGTCTGTTCCAGATCGGATTGCGTAACGTAGGAAAGCTGATAGCCACTTGTACGTAGCGGAACAACTATCAAGATGGTAATGAACACTACCGAAGTAACAGAGCATACAAGCTGCGATAACCTTCCAAACAAAAGTACTTTTGTTATTTGCATAAGAGTGCTGGCTGGAAATTTGATTATATTGTTTGTTCGCACAGTCTTAAGTCTCATTTTAATAGTCATTAAAAGCGCGCGCGTGTATGTATGTATGTATGTATGTATGTATGTATGTATATATAACGGTATACAAAGTCCAAGTGCCAGTGATTCACTCAATCAAAGCCAACATGCCTAAATTTGAGATTTTATATGACTTTACTTCATCAATACTTATTTTAGACCTTATTTTCAACAATTTCAATTGCGGCACGTAACATTTAACCAATTTAAAATACAATATTTCTAGTTTTTTTTGGAAAATACCTGGTGTGCAAAAAAACGATAAAACATCATACCGATCTTCTCTTTTGAAAAATACATGTCATATTAAGTGAAAAGGAAAAATATCAATTTTCTGCGGAATTTAATTTAAAAAAACAACTTACGTTTCAAGTGGTTATTTATCTTTTACACGCATAGACAAAGAATCCTTTATTAAAAGGCATGGAAAAGACACATTAAAATTGATTCCACCGTACAAAATTGAGATGAAAAAAAATGATCTCATTGTATAGTTAGAAAGTAAAGAGGATTATTCCAATGAAATAATAGTCAATATCAAAGGTTAGCTAAAACAGAAATTCAAAACACAAGTTTTAACTTGTTATTCATTAGGAATAAATTTTAGTTATAATTTATATAGCTTTATAATCCGTTCAGTGTTTGTTGATAGCGTGATGGATCTGTCCGATGGAGGTTGTTTGATCTTCAACACTCAAGTACAATAGGTTTATGGCGTTACAATAGGTTTACTGCGTTATTTGTGACCAAATTTGCATAAAAGGATAGGTTTATCAGTAATAGTGGGGGACGAAATAGGGATTATGGGGACTTAATGTCAAAAATGGGTGTTTGCACTGTAGGGACAAAGGGGATTTTAACATGGGTGGGACTGTATAGGGACAATAGGAATTTAACATTGCTGACGTCACGGTACTGGACTCTGGGGAAACAATGGCAAAATTGTTGCAAGTGGTTGACCTCAATCGGGCGGAACAGTTAGGAACAGTGTTGAAAGTGGTTGACCTGAATACACCCTACTTTAGGTAGGGACAAATACAATAGAGACATAGACATAGAGACATTATAGAGACATAGATCTATCACACAAACATAGATTTATGTACATAAATTTATCACTCAAACGACTATGCAATCGACCAAAAAAATGTTTAGGCAAGAGAGTATATATATCTTTTCCAGACATATGAGTGGCCCTGAAAAGGGCCTTTGGGTTTTTTGTTTACACCAGTGAGTTAACATAGAGTGCATCGCACGGGTCTTCTTCTCTTCCTCAAACTTCGTCTGACATCTGGACCTTAGATTAAGACTCGCTTCAGACAGCCTTGCCTCTCCACATAGATTCTTCGTTTCCAAAGAGCCGTATCGGTGATCATGGTGATAACCCGTCATGATTTGAAATACATGGGACAGTCCGGGTTGAACAGCATCGACGATATAAGGTAGACGATTCTACGTTAGTCCAAATCTTGTGAAGAGAACAGGTGAATGGAAAGAGGTGAACCGCGGTTATTTATATTGGAAGAGCGGATCGAAACGGATTGACTTCTCTCACCAATCCTAACATGTGTTACAAAGCTCAGTCACAGTGCGGAGACTGTCTTCCAATCCGAAGAGAGATACTGTGACGTCACATACTTTATATAGGTGCGCTAGCGTCTGTACGCAGTGAATCAATGCGACAGAGTTAGAACATGACGGAAACTGCGAAGACGATGAATTGGGGTGCACCGGCTGTGGAGACGAGGAGTGATGGCATAGCAGCGGCTACCAAAGCAAACAAAGTTCTATTTCCAGAAGAGAACGATTTTCATTGGGATTTAGTGGATTTTCTCTCTTCTTCACAAGAATTTGCTCCGGTACCAGCACCTTCGCCACCTTTTCCTTCCTTACCGTACGTTGAGGATTTAAACAGAGGCACAAACAAGAATTGGAGTAATGTTTGCAACAGCAGAAAGAAGCAGAACAAGCCTTTCTCATTCAACAGCAACATCGAGAAGAAGAGACAAGAAGGAAACGACAGAAAGAAGAAGAGAAGAAACAAGGTCTAAGAGAGAAGGAGAACGATGAAAGTCAAATGGTCACGGTACTCATAGACATTTTGGCAGAGTAAATGAGTCTGAAACAAATGTATCAGACTTCTTTAATACGACCCAAGTGAAAAAGACCTTCCCGGGGCAAAACAGTTCAACCCCGTCAACACTCCCACTACTCCTGTGATACCAACACTAGTGATTTCTACCAAATCATCGACAGTAGCAGGTCAAGAAGTAGGCCTTGGCCGTGGCAAATGGATCAGGTAGCTAAAGCGCATTACCTCACGTTCCTGAGATTGTGAAATAAACAAACACCCAAGGGTCCTTGTCAGGGCCACCCACCTCTCTAGAAAAGAGACCACTCAACGTTTGCCAAAATCAAATAAAACTGAAATCACTTTTTTCCCATTTTTTTCTCAGCGATTCAGCACAACATCATGGGAACTTCGCTATGACTACTATAAGTACTTCACCTACCATGGAAAGTGATGATGTGCGTGTCAAACCTGACAGATGCGAAACCGATCCCACTCGTTATCGTGGACTCTTTACTGGTTTATATCCTCAACGTGAAGCCATGCGGCTACCACCCTACGGATGTCATCCATGCCTGAGCAAACTACTTAGGGTTTCACCGTACCCTCATCAAAATGAACCAATGAAAGAAGAATATTCGTTCCATGTGCTCTTGTCTGAATAATGCCAATTTGAAAGTCGTTTCCAAATCTTTCAAGGAAAGTGGCCTAATAGTCTGGGAAGACCTACCCCCGAAGAATTAACCAGAGTCCGGTTTATCTACTTGGGCAAAGGTGATAAAGTCAAGTGCTTCAGTTGCGGTGTGTCACTTCACGAGTGGGAGCAGAAAGATCAGCTTACCTAGAACATGCTCGATGGTCTCCGTACTGTCACTACCTACCTTTAGTGGGACCCCAGTAATCTCTTTATGGATAAGAAAACATTCGTGGTTTGCCTGTGGAGTTGAGAGAAGGCATTTACCAAGAATTCGTCAAAATGCAAGTGCAACGTAAACAACAATTGCATCCGTTACGTGGAAGGAAGTCAACGACACTATTCAGACTGGCAGGAATAGCAACACTTTATACAAGAACTGTGTCCTTTGAATTGGGGACGTCGTGTAATGAGCGTGTTAGTGACTTCCTTTCTGGGATTCGTTTACCAGCCTATTTCTTGTGGACTCTTTATGAACATTACTTACCACCAAAACATGATGGTGTTTCCTTTAAGTGTGCACGAGAAACTCACTAGCTTGAAAGCCTTGCGCTTTCATCTCTAGACTTCTCGGCCTCTGATTGAAGACAAGTTACTTTGTGAAATTTTAGAGACTCCGGATGCTTACGAAGATGTGTGTATAGTTTGTTTGTTACACTCTCACTGGAAAGATGTACGTGACTGGAAAAGTCTTGGTTTCAAGGTTTGGACGAAACAAGTGGCTTACATTGCCCAAGATTTGTGTGATGCATTCAAAGGAAAAAGTGAACTTAAAATGTCCAGTGGAAAAGGTAACCATTAAACCTGTGTTAGCCACAGCACCAGAAAAACCCGACACCGAGGAAAACCACCCCATTCAGGACAGGACCGTCATCATTCCGGGAGGACATCTGTGAAATTGTGCCTAGTGTAGAGATACCTAGAACATTACAGTGTCCCTTGGACACCAAACCTTCGTCACAAAAAAATGTTGTACTGTGACTTGTTTATATTCCATTTTGATCGTTTTGATGTGTATTTATCGATGTATTTAACTGTTTGGCTCTTATGCATTTTGGTCTTTCGTGTTCAATTTTGAAAATTTTGTAATAAACCGGTCCTGAAAAAAGTATAAAAACTCTTGCCTTGTCTCTTTCAGTTTTAAAATTGGGATCACCTTTGCTATGGCTACCTCTGCTGTCTGCTACCTCTTTCTCGACTTTCAAAGTCATAGACGAAACATGAGATCGTGCCAGTTGGGAGGCCTTGTATCTCCTCCATCCCTTTAACATGTTAACTTCTGGACCCAGTGGATCAGGCAAAGCCGAATTTGTCAAACATTTGATCGAAAATAAAAGTCATTTGATCGATCGTCCACCTCAGCCTATCGTGTGTTGTTACAAAGAGTGGCAATCGGTGTACAGACTCCTGCGAGAAAGTCAAAGAGATTTCATCGTGTTTGTGGAAGGCATTCCTCGCGAAAACGACGGGATCCTGTCTGACCGCAGTCAAACCCATCTGGTCATCTTCGACGACATGTTAGGAGAAGACGAAGAAGAAAGTAAACTGTGATTATCGCAAAGGGCATCACCGTAATGCCAGTGTCATTTACATCACGTAAAAATTGGTTCCAACAAAGAAAAGTCCAATGTACGATCAGTCTGAATGCTCATTACGTAATCTTGTTTAAAAGTCCCAGAGATAAATCACAAGTGCAAGTGTTAGCCAAACAGTTAGGAACTCCTTGGCTGACTCATGCGTATGACAATGCCACTAAAAAAAAGCCCTCACGCCTATTCAGTCGTGGATTTAAAACCCACTACACCCGATTATTTGCGATTTCGTACCCATCTGTTTCACCACTGGTGCCAAGAAGGAGGGCTTGTCGTGTACACGTCCCCGTCAATTTAAAAAATCTATAAAAACCTCGGACACTTTTGGTCTGTCTCACACATCGTCAACATGACGTCCCTTCAGTTTCATCATCTCGTCAAATTGATTCGTGCCTTGTACGGTATCAGTCGCGAAAAAAATCCACAAATACGTGCTCGTGCCTTAGAAGCCAGTCTAGTCTTACGATGGTTTACGGTGACAGCACGTCAATTACTTCAAGGCATCATTTACATCCCTCATCAAAACAAACGCTTTTTTGACAGAAACAATGTAGCCTTTGCGCAACTGGCAGATCCCCGCATCGACATTCAAACCAAAAAGCAAATCATTTTGAAACCTGGAGGTAGCGGTAGTGTAGGAGGTGTCATCATTCGCTCCCTGTTAAAATGGGATCCAAATAACCCAGCAGTGATCCCCAAGTAACAAAACCACTCCAACCAAACCAAAGCGTGTTTAGAAGAAAAAGAGCAGTGGTGTCAAGACCAGGTCACATCCCCAGAAAAAGAAAAGTCCCAAGAAAAGACCCAAGAAAACAGCTTCTTCTCGCAAGAGAGGCACTGCGACCCGGACGCAACCTTAAATTCCCAAGCCACGACCTGAGGTGACCGCGTCTCCAGTAGCCTCGGGTTCTTCAACTTCACCGTTGCTAGTAATGACAGCCAAACTGAATTTGACACCCGTTCTTCCCCATTTGATGAAATAAGGGAAACCCGTGTCTCCAGGAACTTCTTCTCCTCCGGCGGTGACACCCTCCTCCTCTTTAGCTTCAGCGGCAGCTGCTAACAAAGTACCTGCTCCCAAAATCAAAGTCCAAGAGAGATCGGGCATGTTACAGAGTTTACTTTATTTATCCAAGCAAGAATTGTCTCGATTTAGTCGGTTTCGAACCCCTTAACGATGAGTGTTACTGTTATAACGTTGATACGACGTACCGACAATCAGTGGCGACGCATTCCACTATAAAAAAAAAGACCCATGCCAGACGATGGGAATCAGTGCGTCTGTGCTCCTGAACGCAAAATAAAGTCACACACCAGAAGTGCACACCACCACCATCGTCGTTCTCCTGTCCAAAAAAAGGAAAAAGAAAACGACAGTCTCATCGTTTGACCCCACATCCAAAAAAACGTCGAGTCAAACATCGTTCACCCAAGAAAACACCCAATCGTCCATAGAAAAGAGGAACAACCAAAGGGGATGATTATTTAATGGGATAGTCAAAGAGTTTGTCAAACTGACTGGTTACAAACAATTCGACCTACTCTAAAAATACACCCGCAAAAAATAAGATAAAAGTACGTGTGCCAAGTCATTGACGTCAGTGTATTTTGTGTGTGCTCCGGGACGAACAAAGATGGCACCCCACAGAAGCCATCCCTCTTCACCTCAAAAAGGAAAGAAAAGAAAAGAACTGCCTCCTTTTTTAGTCAAACATTGGGACGTGTTGTCGGTCCTGTCCAAAGCCCCTCCACCCATGCGAAAACAACTCATTCAAACAGCCTCGAAAGACGTCGTCGATACCGTGTGCGAATGTTGTCTGAATGTCTTGAAAGGAACGATACTTTTGTCCAAACATCAGAAAGAACACTTTGCCAAGCTTCGACACGTTCTTCGCCAAATGGTTAAAAAGAAAATACCCAAAAGAAAATGATGTTGGTGCAACGCGGAGGATTTGTGCACCTGTTGTTAGCACCCTTGGTGAAAGGAGTATTGGGAACAATGATTACAGGACTCATGACGGGAGCTACTTCACAAGCGGTCCAAGATAAAATAAAAGGAGCAAGAAGATTAAAGGGACCTCTTGCGTGAAAAGATCTCAACCATGTACTTTGCAATGTGATGGAAGGACGAAAACTGACTTTAGTCCCTTACAAAACAATGAATGGAATTCCATCGTTTTCAAGAACAAGGGACCTCGCATTTACCTCCAAATCCTCATTTGACCGAGATGTCACAGTTACAACACGAATTGCAATCATTGATGGATCTCAGCGATTTGTCAGAAACTGAAAAATCGCAACGGTACTGTCAAGTGATACAACGACTTCAACTCTTTCACCAGAGAGCTTTAGACGAAACAGCTTCACCGATTCATACACACACACACCCGTAACCAAGACAGACGCAACCCCACGGAAACCAGAGGAAGAAGAGGCACGAGAAGTCTTTCAAACGCAGTCTGCGGTTCCCATCCCTAGTAAGATTACAGCGTCCTTATTGACCCCTGCTCCCACTCCCCAACGAGAAGAACTACGCTTGGGTTAAAAAGATGATGTCCACTCCTCCTTCGACAGAAGTGAAAAAGAAAAGGGAAAGCAGAGGTGAAAAAAGAAAGCAAGACAAAAGCCATCCCATTACCATCATCAACACTACCCTCGACTTCTACTTCCGTGACACATCGGACACGCAAAGTCGTTTCCAAACCACCACCTCACCCAAGCCAGAGTAGCATCCGTGAAATGTGGGTGACGTATTGAAGAGAGAGTCCTGATGGAGACTTTGTTAGCCAGCATTTGCTACGATCCAGCCCATCCTGCGTGATACGGTTCAAACATTTCATCGTGCTACCAAAACCCGACTGAAAAGTGTCCGTTTACCTCAAGTGCAACGATGGTTACAAAAAAAACCCACGTACACCATACACAAACCCATTCGACGAAAAGTTTCCAGAAGTCGCACCCGAGTGGAAGGTATCGATCATCAATGGCAAGGCGATTTATCCTATGTCTCTCATTTGGCCACTTACAATCGTGGCTGCAAATATTTGTTTCGTGTCATTGACGTCTTTTCCAAATTTGCCTGGGTCGTACCATTGACTTCCAAATCGAGCAGTGAGTTAGTGCGAGACTAAAGCAGGTGTTGAAACAAACTGGTCGTCACCCTCTTCGATGTCAAACCGACAAAGGCACCGAATTTCTGAACCAAGCTTTCCAAAAAGAATTGAAGAAACGAGACATCCTTGTTTTCATCGAGAATCCCGAAAACAAAGCAGCATCGTGGAACATTTTCAACGCACTTTGAAAGAAAGCACGTTGAAATATTTTTTTATGCATCAACACACTCTCAAGTACATCGACATCTTACAGCACCTGGTCAAAGCGGGCAACCAATCCTACCATCGGAGCATCGGATGTGCCTCCGAAGAAGTGACTCCGGACAGCGAAGTGACCGTCTTTGAGCGCCTGTTTGGTACGTACCCGAATACGGCTGTCCCCAAGTAAGGTGAAGTGTTGACGACGGGAGATTGGATGCGCATTGGCAAAACCAAACGTACCTTCGACAAAGGTTACTTACCCAACTGGACCACCGAATTGTTTCATTCACTGGGTGAGTGCGTGGCCGTCATCCTGCCGTCTATAAATTGGAAGACATGAAGGGGGAAGTGTTAAAATGAACGTTCTACTTGCCCGAGATGCAAGGAGTTATCAAAAAGGAAGACGAGGTGTACGATATCGAAGGCATTCTCGATCGAAGAACCCGTAGAGTGGGAAAACGTCGTGTCAAAGAAGTCAAAGTACATTGGAAAGGATATCCGCCAAGTTTCGATTCTTGGATTCATCGACTATAAAAAGAAGTGACCATCATGCCCTTCAACACGGCCTCAACATCAACAGTGACCACTCCTTCACCGAGTTCTTCTCTGCAAGATCTACAAAAGCATCCCCTGTGGGTATGGTGTGGAGAACGTGTGCCTAAAACGTAAATCGTCTTTTTCTGCCAAATCTGTGTGGTGTATTGTGTTATCGGTGCTGCAATCGCCAATCTGAATTTGCAACAAGGAGATAAACAATTGTGGACCATTTTACTGAACAGTTGCATCGGTTACCTTCTACCCAACCCCGCCCTGAAATACTCTAACGGTAACAACGGGAGTCTTGCGACCAACACCAGTCACCCTCCCAACAGTCACCACCAAAACAACAACAACCCTCTTTTGGACACTCCTCTGACCTCGAGTGTCCCCTCGGAAAGCAGAACTCTGGAATTATGAATAACTAATCTTACTTAACTTTTCCCAGTGACAGTTCCATGGATGTGTTTCTCCACAATACTTTGTGCTGTTTCACGGCCAAATTACCTCAGGCCATCCAATTGGATCACGAAACCATTGGGAAGTGGCTTTGGTCGAAATGATTCACCCTACAAAAATCAAAAACATCACTGAAAATCAAAACACTTTCGAGGTCGAACGACCAAGTGCAACAATACCCGAATGAAAAGAAACTGTTGATTCCTTGTTGAAACGACAAAGTGTCACCCGATACTCCACGGCACTTCTATATGTTGAAAATTTCTGCAGGCTATTAATTTAACGGTCAACATCTGGTGGACACGATTGCTTCTAAATTTAATCCGTTCTTTGGCAAAGCCTTGGACAAAAACGAAAGGAAGTGTCACGATCGAGTACCATAAAGTGGCTCGTCGCCTGCTGATGAAATTTTCGGATGCCAAAACGTTGTCCATTACATTTTGTCCTGAATTGTTTGACATTTTGGGTGGAGACCTCAAGATGGTCAAGGGTCCACTCATACAAATCATCACAAACAACTTGAATTTTTCGAAATTTTTTCGTTACCCTGTAGAACTGAACTAAGGATTAAATTTGATCTTTGTGTACTCTGATGTGGTGGAGTACAACGTGGTAGGACACACATCCGCACCGTTACTGCGAGTCATTCCTTTCAAAGTGGATTCTGCCACGACAAATGACGAGGAAGGTGGAAACACCTATCACGTTCACCGCGAATTTGTACATTCTTATTATTTACCCGACAGTAAGTCGTATTTCGAGAGTGTCAACATTGGTATAAAAGGAGATCTGGGGCAAAATATTCCATTCTCCAAAGGGAAAGTCACAGTGAAACTCCATTTTCGAAAACAGTTCTCTAACGAATTGTAAGTCATGTATCCTCTGTACCGAGGAGTCGCTCGACAGCAAGGACATAGTTTAGAAGATATGCTGAAATCTGCGTTTCGTTCAGTGGTTCCCGTTTTGAAACCGATGGTAACGCGAGGATTGCGCGCCTTGAAAGATGCCGCTTTGACGCAAGGAAAAGAATTTCTTCAAAACGTCATCATCGACAAACAAAATCCTAAGTAAACCTTCTTGAGAGCAGGCAAAAACGGCTTGCTTCAAACTGGAAAGGACATTTTGGGTCGACGAGAAACTCCTATAAATGCACTTGATGCTGCCCAGTCAGGCATCTGCTTCTCTGACGCCACATCAAGGACAAGGCAGAAAGAGACGACGAAGACACCCCTCCAGATGACTTCACACACACATGGCCAGAAAGACAAGGAAAAGAACAACCGACAGAGAATTTGGCGTATTTGATTATTAAACAGTAGAGAGAAAAAATGATGCACCGAGAATATTGCGAATGTTCCAAGTCGGAACTGAATCTGTTTGCCATACCACCCACTATGATGACGATGCAAGAATACCAATAGGTAGAATTTCATCCCGTCTTCTCTTTGACGAGCTCTGCCCCCATCGAATTTGAAATCAGAGGACAGCCCGAAGATTACATCGATCTGAATAGCAGTTACTTGTACCTGAAAGTCAAAGCGATCAAAACTGACGACACCGCTCCGGGAGCCGATGCTAGAGTAGCTCCCGTCAACAATTTCATGCAGTCCTTGTTCAGCAAAGCTGATTTATACTTGAATAACAAACTAGTCAGCAGCAGAATGGATACTTATCCTTACCGAGCGTACCTCGAAAATCTCTTGAAGTACGGAAAAGATGCCAAGAATACTCATCTGGATGCTTACATAGTATGGAAGCCTGATACAGCGGGCTAGGACAAGTTTAACGACACGGTAGTAACAGCAGCTGACGATCCTCACAGTGTGCGCTTTAACGACCGTCGAAGGAAATCCTGCAAGGACGTAGTTAGAACTGATGGATCGTTTGCATTTGGATATGTGTTTGCAAGAAAAGTATTTGCTGAACGGGGTGGATGTCCGCCTGAGACTGAATCGAAGCAGTACCGTTTTATATTTGATTGCCAATGCCAACGAGTACAAAATCATCATCCAAGAAACCAGACTCTACTTGCGACGCGTGGAAGTGTTACCTAAAGTGGGAAACGACATCAGTCACACTTTGAACAGAACGACCGACAAGTATCCGATACGACGCGTGGAAGTGAAAACCTTCACCATTGCTGCTGGACAGTTACACAAACGTTTAATTGTTAGTATCGTCAGCAGCGAAGCCCTCAACGGAGCCGTCACTGCCAATCCTTTCGAGTTTAAGCACTACAGAGTGTCCAAGATCAAAGTCAGTCGTGATGGCAAGACCCTTCGAACCTAAGTTTGCAGAGAAGAATTACTTGAGATCGTACTTGTCCCTGTACGAAGCCACGGGACAGTTAGGGACCACCTCCAGCCACAGCATTTCGTACGACGATTATGCAGGAAGCTATGCTTTGTGGACATTTGATTTCACTCCAGACCAAGGCAGCGACGAGGGATATTTCCACCCTATAAAATCCGGTCAACTGCGTGTGGAACTTCAGTTTGCAAAAGCTCTAACCGACAGAGTGAACGTCATCTTGTACGCTGAATTCGACAGTGATCTAGAAGTCAACAGTTTGAGAGAAGTAATTCTAGACTATTAGAAGCTATGGAAGACTCTTATCCCTCCTTGAATTGTGGAGACTCTTTTGAAATGGAATGCAATAATATCTTGGAAGCAGAACCATTGACCAAAAAGACAAAGACGAAGGACATGGTGATGTCCAGATGGCCGGAACAAGAACAACATTTAGTCTCCTGTTTGTGCAACACCTGGCAGAAAAAAATTACAGCATTGACCAAGAAATATTGCTATGGATGTCAAAACTATCATTCCAATTAAATTCAACACGATAAATGTCTGATGATGAGTCAAGAAGAAAGATTGGACGAGTATCTGGATGACGCTTGGGGTCTCATCTCGGAAGAAGTAGTGTTTCATCAGTGGTATAAAGACTTGCGTGATCATTCCTCCCCTCCATTGACTGCTCTCGAGATCCATCGCATCCAATCTCTCTTGGCCCAGAGTTCGGAGTCGAAGCGAAGAGACATTTGACAGATTTTCAAGCAAAAAGTCAGGATTTTGAATTGATGACTTATCATTACCTCTGAAACAAGAAAGAAAAAGCCCAAAACAAAATGGATACATGGAAACTTTATTACCTTTTGAAAAACAGTTCGTACACCACTTTTTGGAATCATGTCATGTGTTCTAAAGATAAACTTCCTCATCGGAAACCTAAAGACCATCAAGCTTATGCCATCAACACGGACGACAGTCATCTCCCAGGAACCCACTGAGTAGCCATCTACTTTCACCACGATGACCGTGTGGAATATTTTGATTCGTATGGATTACTGCCTTTGAAAGACGACATCATCGACTTTATGAGAAGAAATGCCAAGACGACTCGCTTCAATAATGTGAAATTAAAAGGCACAGATTCCATGGTGTGTGGACAATATTGTGTGTATTTCCTTCATCAACGCAGTCTTAGATATCCCTTAGAACATTTAGTGACGTTTTTTGACCGTGACTCTTCTAGAAACGATCATAAAGTCGATAGATGGTTTTGTGACCATTATGGATATCTCTTGTCTTTAGCTAGGAAACGTAGTGTGCATCAATGGCCTCTTGACCTTCATCAGTGGAATTCCAACTTGACTTCTCAACCTTGTCAACTCTGTCAATAAGTTATTGTTTGAAAAAAATTGTTGATGTTATGTATTATTTGTTGGTTGAATAAAAATGTTGTATTTTGAAAAAAGGGTGTATGTGGTTTTTTAAAATGATTAGTGTATAGAGATGTATGCTCTTTCACTTCTCTCTATCCCTTTGGGTTAGGTGAGTTACAGCGTTCCTACAAAAAAGAACCGCAGGGATCTTTTCTATCGCGTCCGCGGTTAAGACATATAAATCTAAAGCGGTCTCCAGTAAGAAGACAAATATATTTTGGACAAGGGGTGCAAAAATGATTACCACTGGATAAACGGGCACTTGCGTGACGCCCATGGCGCTTTTCTCGGACCCTGATCTTCCTTGCCATTTCCGGACATGACACCAGATTAGACGGTGCAGACTGAGTTAAGATGAGTATGTGTGCTACGATTCCCACTCATCAAATGTCCCGTGGGGCTTTTATAACCAGGAGTCGGTCATAATTAATAAGCATTCGGTGTATGCATAAAAGCGTACGGAAGGTGGCACTAATTCCCTTCCATACCAGTAACTAAATATCCAGCGGTGCTGGAACTGACTAGACACACATGTCCAAATTCACGAAAGCTTTACTAATTGAATCGAACGAACGAACAGTCTGACCATCCGTTGTTGATGCGTCAACCCGTATGTCTTCCAAATTAGCTAAGCTGAACGAAGCCCACGTGCATTTACATCGTGTCAGGCGAAACCTGATGCGAAAGCCAGAAGAAATAGAAAATCTCAGGATGCTTCAAGAATAGAAGAGGTCTTTAGAGAAGACATAAAAAGGGAGCAAGAAGAGTGTACACAGAAATACAGACTTCAGAAGCAGCAGCAACAGCAGCAGCAGGAGCCAGAAAGAGGATTTTTGTCGACTGCCGCGTGGACACCAAGGGGTTCTCCTTCTCCTTCCTCAGAAGCAGGCCATATCCCGTCGGAAAGCCTTCAGTGAGACGGGGACGCAGTCTTAGGCGATAAGAGATTGCCAAACCCCCAAACTAACAAAACAGTCCTTTTCAGGGCTACCCCAAAAATCTAGAAAAGACATACTACTCTATTGCCATATTAATGTTTTTTTTGTGTGTTGGTATGTGAGTGTGATTGTAAGTCAAGAGATAGAAGTGTGCTTTAAAAAAAATAAGTCTCCCCAAATAATAACGTCTCAAATAACTTTCAACAGAAATAACTTAGGTTGGTCCACTGTATCTACACTACTTCTACAAACAGCACATGTAATAATTTCAAAATTCATAACTACGTCATGACGACAACATTTACTTTTCGGAAACACGGGGACCAAAAAGAACCCAGATGTACAACGCCTTCCTCCCGTAAACACCCACCCTGCCTTTCCACGACCGGACATTTTAAACTTGCTGTGTGAGTGAGTGCGTGTGGGTCTATTCCCATTTACCACCTGTCCCGTGGGACAATACGCCCCGAAAACGGACAAAATCAATCAGCACACTATGTGTGCATTAAAGCGATGGGGGATGTGGCACTATTCCGTCCCCCTCGAAAAAATCAATCAGCCCCCCGTGGGGGCATTAACCGATCGCGCATGTCCTAGTAGGCGAATGCGACCTAAATTCAACTAACGAACGAACGAACAGTCTGGCTACCCATCGTTCACTGATCAAGATGAGCAGAATCACCAAATTACTTGAGCTCCAGACGCATCTGGAATATGCCCGTCGTTTCCTGTATGAGCTAACCATTGAAGCAATAGAAGAAAGTGCCAGGATTGAAGAAGAAAAAGAAAGAAGGGGAGAAGGAAAAGAGAAGAACAATTGTATCTCACCTCATTCTATGGCAGACCTGCGAGGTGAAACCTGAAGTGAGGACGCCATCACCTCCACAGCATCAGCCACAGCCACAACAGGAAAAGCACATCCTGGCAGGCAGTTTCGACAGATTCCTAGAAATAAACTCCTTACGGGGAACTAACTGTCCCCACTGCCCGAAACTTGAAGACTTAAACCATATCTTTAATGAATGTTTGCACTACGCAACACAAAGAACAAACTCAGGGAAAAACAATCCGAGATAGACGCTTCGAGTTCATACCCGGAATTTTAGTTACCACCAAACAATAACCCAACGCTATCCCATATTACTATCATTTGTTTCCTCTTGGATATACGAAAGAAAGGCAAAATTTAAACTTTGACCTCTCACCATCCAATATTTTCTCTGTTATGTTCACCCCTTAAAGGTAAGTATTGACCCATAGACACTTATGAGACCATGGATGAGGTTCCAATAATATAAATCTATTAGTATATTAGGATTAAATTGAGAATACAGTGCACTGGCCTTGGAGGGGGGAGGCCAGGACAAATGAATCAAGACTTATAGGAAAAGCTGGAAATCAACCGCTTAGGGTGTGGTGTTATGCCGGTGCGCATACGGCGGACCCTATAATGATTGAAACAGATGGACCTGTCCCCCCACCCCCGCGTCATACTGCGACTGTAAGCACTCAGTTTAGCAATGTCAATGGTAATAGGTAGCATAATAACTTATCTGTAAACAGGACAATATATTATACTTACTAACTCTATCAATGCAAATAAAAACAAACTATGAGATAGTATGTAACTATAAATAATAATATTAAACATCAAGTATTAAGGAAAAATAATCTAACTAGGATAGAATTACAAACATCAAATTAGCATGAACAGATGTCCTTATTATATTAGGATTAAACTGAGAATGCAGCGCACGGGCCTGGGGGGGGGGGGGAGAAGACAAATGAATCAAGACTTATAGGAAAAGTTGGAAATCAACCGCTTAGGGTGTGGTGTTATGCCGGTGCGCATACGGCAGACCCTATAACGATTGAAACAGATGGACCTGCCACCCCACCCCACCCCACCCGCATCATAGTGAGGCTGCAAACACTCAATTTAGCAGTGTCAATGGTAACAGGTAGTAGACCAATTATTATCAGTAAATAAGACAATATTACACTTATCAGTTCCAGCAATCCGTATAGTAACAAACTAGGAGATAGCATGTGACTATAGATAATAATATTAAACATAGTACCATTAGGACTTGGTATACCGTCTACTAATATATCGGTAAATTAATCATTAATCATTATATATTAGAAATCTCCAGATAAATATTATAAATCAGCCAAAAGCCCGAGGCTGATATGGCCAGCCACACAAGGTGGCACTAGAAAGTAGGAATATTAATTACATAGGGCCTCAAATTAACAATTATAAGGTGGTGAATAGCCCAAACCATCAGGTCCCCCGCACCATGCGGACTAAATAGGATAGGATAGGATATTATCAAATCAACATGGCAGAATTGGTAAAATGCTATGAAACCTGGTTCAATAAATTAAGAGATATAAGGTGGTTCAAATTCAAAAACCATCAAGCCCTGTAATATTAATTGAATCAATTTAAAACTTAAATATAAGCCATGTGAATAACTAGTAGCTAGTAAAACCTACTGGCGGATCCCACCTTTTGGTCCACTCAGTAATAATGTTCATCGGTACAGAGAGTTTATATTCAAAATTCCGTCAAGACGACAAAAATTATCTTTTGGACATGGGGGTGCAAAAATGATTACCACTGGATAAACGGGCACTTGCATAAAAGGGCACTTGCGTTACGCCTATGGCTCTTTTCTCGGACCCTGATCTTCCTTGCCATTTCCGGACATGATAGCGGATTAGACGGTGCAGACTGTGTTAAGATGAGTATGTGTGTTACGATTCCCACTCATCAAATGTCCCGTGGGGCTTTTATAGCCCAGGAGTCGGACATAATTAATAAACATACGGTGTATGCATTAAAGCGTACGGAAGGTGGCACTAATTCCCTTCCGTACGAGTAATTAAATATCCAGCGGTGCTGCAACTAACTAGACACAGATGTCCAAATGGACAAACGCGTCTCTAATTGAATCGAACGAACGAACGAACGAACCATTCGCGCAATTCAACATTGAATAAAACAAGATGGCAACTAACCACATTGAAAAGATGCACAAGTTACAAGAAGTAGTGGACGATTTAGGGTGGTGGAAGAAATGTTAGTCAGGATGGAGTATGGGTGTTATAGCACACACAGGGTGAAGATGGAAATTAATAATTTGAGGAAGGCCAATGAAAGTTTAAGAGAAATGATCAAAGAAGAAAAAGAGGAAAAGGAGGACAAAGAGGGAAAGGAACAAATGAGAAGACATAATGAAAAATTAATGAAAGAAGAGGAGAACGAAAAGGGGAAAAAGAGGAGAAGGAAGACGAGGAGGAGAAGGAGGACAAAGATGAGAAAAAGAAGACAAAAAATGTCCTACATAAAATAAGTTGTTAGTGGAAAAGAAGAAGGGAAGAGAGAAAATAGAAGAACGTTAAACGGCCCTTTTCAGGGCCACTCATATGTCTGGAAAAGATATCTATTCTCTCTTGCCTAAACATTTTTTTTGTCGATTGTATAGTTGTTTGTGTGATAGATATATGTAGATAAATCTATCTTTGATAGATCTATGTCTCTATACATGTCTCTATGTCTATGTCTCTATTGCATTTGTAGTTACCGAGAGTAGCGCGTATTCAGGTCAACCACGTGCAACACTGTTCCTAACTGCTCCACCCGATTGAGGTCAGCCACTTGCAACATTTTTGCCATTGTTTCCCAAGTGTCCAGGACCGTGTCGTCACTCATATTATATTCCTATTGTCCCTATACAGTCCCACCCATGTTAAAATCCACTTTGTCCTTATAGTGCGAACACTCATTTTTAACATTAAGTTCCCATAGTCCCTATTTTGTCCCCCACCACTACTTTTATCTCTTCATATACACGGGATGTGATTTCTACGAAAACAAACAAACAAACCAAGCCAGATATTATCAGTCCAATTCAGTTCACGACTGAAAACAAAAACAGCAATATAATGTTCTAGTTGCAAGCTTTTCAATGTTCTTGAAATATTAACCCTTGCCGTATCCATTTGAAAAGCTGGTTAGTTTATGATTTAGTTTCAACCTCGAATCTTAACTTTAACAAGTCCAATTATCCTCTGTAAAATGCTCAGAAAATATAAAATAGCACCGTTCCCTTTTAGTGTCAAACATTTTCTCACTAGTTGGGAACGGAACGACGAGTACGTTTGACACGTTGCACGAGTATGAACAACCCACTGGTAAAAACGTACGCAATCTTTATTTTACTGACAAAATTTATTATTATTATTATTATTATTATTATTATTATTATTATTATTATTGTTGTTGTTGTTGTTGTTGTTGTTGTTATTATTATTATTATTATTAGTGTTGACTAACGAAACTAACCTTAGGTTATTTGCAGTTATTGGATTCCTGAAGATTGGTTAGGCGCCACATAGAAACTAAAACGTACCATGTTAATCTTTCTTTCAGTTTCCGGTCCAGACGGAGACGGGTTATGGAAGGGGTTCTAGGATAATTTCTACTACTTTTTCTTTAATTGTCCGTCGTAAAATGACACATGTGTTGTGATTATAAGAAAAATATAATTTATTGATGTCATTTTTGCTGCTTCTGGAAATTCTTTCGGGGAAGCTTGAAATAGTATATTTGTTTGTAGAGTGTCCATTTAAAACGAAATGAGCCAATCCATCCCCTTCTAAAAATCGAACCCCTGGTATCTCTCTTTTAGATTTACAAGCTTTGTTTCAGTTGAGTTTATCTTGAACTTTAATGCTGAATTCATTACTGTAAAATGTATTTATTAATTAAAAATATCCCAAGTAAGGCTAAGAAAGGATAAACAGTGTTATTGTGCAAATCACTGTCATTCAATAACTGAGCACTCTTTCTAAGTAGCACGCACTAGGGAAATATATATTGCATGGCATTGATCTATATATAATATATGTATAGTATGTAAGCTGTATCAACAATATACCTCGAGATGTATACATTTTTCATTAAAAGGAAACGAGGCTTGCCGAGTTTCCTTTTAATGAAAAATTTATACAACGAGTGGTATATCATTGATACAGCGTACATACTGTACATATATTTTATTTATATCACATACAAATACATATATTTGCTCTTTGAATGGAGTTAAGATTTGCTACAGCAGCTGTGTATTGACCGATTAAATGAGCTCCTCACATCCCCGAGTGTGTCCGCTACAAAATGTAGTTCTATGCCTTTTTGGCTATTCAAAATCACTTTTGCATATTGATAAGTTGATCGTTTTCTTCTTTTAGTTTCTATTTTTCTTCAAATTGATTAAATCAATATAATACACGCTTATGATTTAAACATGAAAGATGGTTTTGATAATAAAATTTGAGCACTACAATCACTTGGTTAACTACGCCATTCACATAAACGCTAAGCCATTCACCTACCAGCTAATGGAAATTAATGTGGAATAGAAACTAAGCGAAATGACGATCCAACAAGAGGTAATTAAAATATTTTCATGTATTTAAAATTGATCTAAGTCATTATTCTGCTTTAGTAACAGTACCACCGACCATAAACTCGCTCTCTCTCTCTCTCTCTCTCTCTCTCTCTCTCTCTCTCTCTCTCTCTCTCATCCTTTGGTCGGTTTGACTTAACTTTTACCATCATTCATAAGTCTAGAGATATCGTGGGATGACACAAACGAAAATCCTCTAAGTTCGTCATTTCATAGATTTTAGCCCGTATCTTGCTAGAATGAGAGAGAGAGAGAGAGAGAGAGAGAGAGGGGGGGGGGCCTTTATACATTTTCATATTTAATTAATAATAATCGATTTTTAGAACATTATAGTATGTTTAAGAAACAACAACAAAACATTAAATACCTCACAGTAACTGAAGAATTTACTGTATAATGTCGACATGGTTTGCAACTTTGTATCATTGATAAACACTGTAGATAAATTCCGAGGAAAGTGCACACGTATCGTTACGACGAACCATTTTATTGTAGGTTACTTGGTGTAATTTCTATTTCAAGGTTTTAATCCAGCCCAAATTCCTTTCCTCTCTCACTTCACATTTCTGCGTAGTTTGTCTGTTATGCATGAGAAGGGAGGGGGGAACATAAAGCAGAAAGGATTGTGATTAAAATGTGTACCATATTAAATTCATTTAGAAAACGAGGATTATATATATATATATATATATATATATATATATATATATATATATATATATATATATATATATATATATATATATATATATATATATATATATATATATATATATATATAACATGGCATTGCTCCTGCATACATATTACACGAGAATGCTCTTGCATACATATTGCATGTCATTGCCATACTTAAAAATCACCTTTACATTAATCAAGTGTTTAAAACGGGATAAAAGAAGAAAAAAATTTAAACAAAAATTCATTTTATTCAAATAACAATCGAAAATGTCTATATTTCTACGAAAAAAAATGTTATGCGTGTAATAAACAACCAAACAAATTAAAAAAATTGAAAGGTAGATATTGGTTGTATTAAAGGAGACGTTTTCAGACAATTCGGAAAAAATTTGCGCGATTGAAAGGGGCGGAACCATATTTGGACTGATATGCAAATTAGGATCTGTTACTGTGGAGACCAGTTGAAACATTCACTTTGCGTACATCGTTATTTCTATCTCGCTCAATGAATACGATATATTGGTGCAAGCGAGCACGTTTTATTTCTATTCGAAAACTTTTTCTCTTTTCTGTGCGACTGAAGAACCTAACAGGATTTCATGTTTTCAGTCGACACATATGATGCCACTGCAAGAGTCATTTTGTTTTGCGAGCGGCCAAGAAATGGATAATTATAATAACATACGAGGGCATCAGTGGCACGTACAATCTGATACTGATACGGCGATACGGCGACATTTATAAACCTCCTCAAACAATGCTGCTCATTATGTAATGTTTATTATGTAAGACTAACAATTTCATGTCAGCAATCTCTTAAGTAGCTCCTTGATGACCATTACGTACCTTCCAAGTTGAAACGTAGTACATGAACATTTAATTCGTGTCAGACTAATTCATCTCACTAATCACTAATGCCTATCGTTATATAGTGTGAGGGTGTTATGCAATTTCGAGACTGGCTCTCTGTTTCAGAAAAATTGCTCATAAGCAATTTTCCTGGAAACAGGAACTAAAGGGTTGATAGTACACATGCGTAGTCGCGAAGAAAATATGTGTGGACTGTTTCCATCAAAACTGTTTATATGACTTTGATCTACTGTCCATAGTACGTAGATTTTACTACTAAAGGAACTGAACAGCACTAAGAATAGTTTGAAGCCCAGGACTATGTCTTTTCTGTGAATCTTTTCTCGCTGCTAGCTGACTTTTTCGCCATAACTGGACTCGAATACGTGCTCATTGTATCAAAAGCTTGTTTCATTCCCATCTTTTGCCTTTCTTCAGACAGTTTTAAAATCTTTTGTTTTAGTGACTCTAAACTCTTTTCTAGCTCTCCGTTCTCTTCTTCTTGTTTAATATTTGTTTCTTGAAGCTTCTTAATTTTTTCTTTCGTTACACGAAGATTCTTGTGAGCTAAGACAACTTGCTTTTTCATCTCTTCTAAACGGATATCCTTTTCTAAGTAACTCTTCCGCATGGAAAAAATTAAGTCCGGTAATTCTTTGTCCTTGTTTGTCTCACCCATTCTGTCATAACAGCTATCAATTGTGCTCTGAATATCGCTCATTCTTTGAGTCAACAACGCCACTTCTTTCTCGATCTTTTCCAATGTGACACTTTCTGGACCACAGTTCAAATCCATCTGATCACTTTCATCCAATGTGTTGAGAGGAATACAACTCATTAGCATACGGTGGAGTTTGTACAGCATAGGAGCAGACGATTTTACCATGTGACGGTCATCCACCATATGGCGGCACAGGAATTCCTCGATAGCTTTTTGTTGGGCCTGATTTAGACGAGTAGTTCTGGCCAACTCCCTCACATGGTCTTTAACTGACCTTTTGACCTCTGGTTGTATATCGTCTAGCTTCGCTGGAATAAGAAGAATGAGAACGTGAAAGTGACACACAACACTATTTCGGACGTTGTAGTACAAATTATGTGTGTATCCTCAACGAGACAGTGTAATTTTTGCTTTTTGTTGTTCAGTTTTTAGTAAGACTGCAGCTGAATTATTATAATCAGATTTCCATGAATGGTATCTTTAGTTCAAGATTTGGATTTGTGTGATTTGGATTTTTAACTTAGCTTTAACAATTTTTCAGTCATATCGTTACGATGTCTGTGGTGTGGCAGTTTATAGTGATGTAGCATGATGTCCCACCCAGTCACATTATCCTGACACCAGGCCGACTAGTCCTAACACTAACCTCTTAATGCTGAGCGCCATTTTTGTAAGTCTTTGGTATGACTGGGCCGGGGATCGAACCCACGACCTCCCATATCCGAGGCGGACGCTCTAACCACTAGGCCACCGGAGCGGTTCAAGATGATCAGGTATAATCCGAATACACGTGGGTTTATTATAATCGTTACTATTGTATTGACTCATGTCAGCTATGCATTGGCTCATGTTTTTCTAATTATAAAGTTTACTATATCTAACGTCCAGCGTCTGACCGGTTTCAAACATCGAGTGGACTGTAACGAATTTTTTAAACAAAAGTATTTTACCTAAATAAACCCTGCGGAAACACACAGAAGTTGCCATTCTGGAATTTTAAAACTCGTGAAGACAACAGTATATATAGTGACATTGATTTGGCAAAAGGACAAAGAAAATGGTAACTTACTACTAACACAATTGTTTCCTTTATACTTTTATTTCTGACCTGTGTAGATGTTCACACCTAAGCACTGAATCAGAAATACTAAAAACAGTGTTATTGTAAATTATGTCCGTTCACCATGCCAATCACGCGAAAATACTGCCTCACGAAATTTAATTCTTGAGCTCAAGAGATGAGGCACTATCTTCCATGTCAGTTTTTGATTATCAGTAAGTTGCCAATAAGGGGGAAGGGGAAGGCGGGGGGGGGGGAGGGGCGGTTGTTGCTACGGCAAAACCATGGCCATAAAACTCGTACCCTATTTGATATGAATAGGATAAAACTCGTACCCCAATTGATATGAAAATGGTATGTTATATGCACATGATATTTAGTATTAGTAAATGCAGATTACAAGATATAAGTCACTGAAATATTAATGAGTGGGAAAAGGAAAAGATGAATACCAAAGTATACTTGGAAATGAAACAGATGAAGACAAAGTGTACCTGGAAAAGAAACAGATGAAGACCAAAATGTACTTGGAAAAGAAATAAATGAGCACCAAGGAGTACTTGGAAATGGAACAGATGAACACCAAAGTGTCCTTGGAAAAGAAAAAAGAGGACAATAGAGGAGGTGATGAAAAGGAACAGATAATCTTGAATTAGATTAGCTGTTTGACTCAAACAGCAGAGGCTGGAGGGAATTCATAAGCATCTTTGGTGAGTGTAGTTGTCGTGACGAAGCTTAAATGAGACAGCAATTAACTGGACACCACAAGCATTTTTTGCCCAATACGAATAAATTCATGGCCCCTTGTAATCCAGCCGGTGAAACAAATGTGAGGCACTTACCGGCCTCCCGACTTGATATGATTTCCTGCTCACAGTCTTTGAGATTGTCAGCCACCCAGGAGTAGTCCACTACTACCACCTCCAAGAAGGCCTCAAAGGCCTTGGGTCCACGCCGCGGGAGCCACTCTAACATTTTCTGAAGCTGCCTGTCATGGCCAGCCTCGTTCTGAAAAGCACACAGACAACTATGACTGTTAGACATGTCGGATTATGATTCTGTGTTCCAACTAAGCAGCCTACTCTAACTAGGAAGCCTATTAACTAGACAACCTATTTTAACTAGACAGCCTGCTCTAACTAGACAACTTATTCTAACTAAACATCCTGCTCTAACTAGATAGCCTACACTAACTAGAAAAACTATTCTAACTGGGCAGAATGCAATAGCTAGGCAGCCTACTCTATCAAAACAGCCTACTCTAACTAAGCAGCCTACTCTAACTCGTGTTCAAAGCTCGATCTTTTAAACTCCGCTGAGTGTAAAAGGAGGGCCGAAGAATTTTTAAGAATAGTTTCACACCGTCTGTCCTTGTCTGCGAATGAAATACTCTTTAAGTTGAGGTTTTAAGATGAATGAAAACTACCTCCCTGTGACACACCGATTTTATAAAATGCAAATGTTGAAAATTCGGTATTTTCCGAAGATTTGCTTGCTGACACATTTATAAGGAGCAAGTTCTTGATTTCTTTTCCTCAGTCAACGACTTCGCAATGCACATAATGTCACAATAGTTGTTAACTTTTCACCCATAAAAGCAAGTGTCCGTACCTGTGACGTTGTTAGTCCATTTCGGTTATGTGACAAGATGATATAGGTGTTATAAAGTTGGAGTCAATTTGGATATAAGTTTATTTTTATTATAGTCATACTCATATTAGTATCTTGCATCATTGTGATACTAGTATAGTGTGGCGATCTGGATGTCTACAGGGAATCGTATGCTTAATCGGTCTTTGGATTATAAAGACAATGTGGGATTTCTTATGTTTCAAATTGTGAGAAATCGGCGGGAAATGTAATACTGTGACATTATGGGTCTGTCTAGCGGGGAATGTAACATTCAAGCATTACTGATTGACCTATCTGGCCTCAAACGGGAAATCTTAAGTTAAAAATGACCATAAGTTTCACACGCATGGGTCTTTGTGTGGCATAAATGAGAATTTAACATGATGAGGGTTCTCTGGACTCTTATGGGAATTTCACATGATGGGTCTCTCTGGGTTCAAACAGGAAATGCAATGTTAAAACCATCCATAGGTTTAACGTTATGGGTATATATGGTGATAAGGAAAAACGTAATGTCATAAACGTCCATAGTTGAACATGCACTTTGATTGCCTAAGCAATTATGATCGTTGGATATGTATAACTACAATACGGTATATATCTAACTACAATAAGGTATATATCTAAATACAGTATGTTACATATGTAACTACGATATGATATATATCTAACTTCAATAGGGTATATATCTAACTACAATACGGTATTTATTTCCATTTCCTTGAAGGTTAACAAGTGTCACCTTATTACACACGAGGCTGTCTAATTATCTTTATTAAATTCGTGTATAAGAACTATTTTCTGTTTTAGATTAGAACTGAATGTGCTTCAGTGAAAGATGCATTTAGACAAACAGAAAGATGCACAACGATTACCATTATAAGGTTCACCATTCCTTCTGTAAATATCCCTTTGTCCTGTAGAGCTTTGCACAATCTATGTTCCATAATGATGTTGTCAAACAGGTAACGGTATCGCCGTTTGAACACCTCTCTGTGAATGTCATTCATTGTCAAAAGGTTCAGACTTTTCAGTGTCCTCATCAACTGCTACATATTCTGAACATCCGAACAAATTTTGACTTGAAACAATGAATTTGTGCATCAAGACCGAAGATTCCCTTCGTTAAGTTTTAATGTTCAGCGTATGCCTCGAAAATTCCATTTATCCGTAGCTGCAAAAGGTATATTTTCCAAACGAATTTTATTTTTAATCTAAGCAGAATTTCGCCTGTCTATTACACAAAGAAAATCTAAAATAAATGTTTCAAAATCTGATAGCAGATCTTGTGTCACTATGTAACCGTAAGTCAGTCGAAAACAGCACAGAAGTTACACGTATGTATTTAACGTCGTAGGAGTGCAAGACTAGTCTATCGAATGATCTTTCCTATAATCAGTGTAATACTGCATATATAGTTCATTGTTTCTGTAGTTAACTATATTCCATTTAACTAAAGTTTCCAATTACCTATAGAATAAGACGGTAGGTAATGGTTTTATCATTGCCATTTGTCAATATTAAATTGTATAGGTCTTAGTCAACCATTACTTTTTGACAATTAATTTTCACGTTAGATTCGTACTTTTTTTTAGCGGGAAGGAGCTATCGAGTTGCTTGAGTGTTGGCTATTATCTTGGCTGATAACCTACCGTACGTGCAATGTATTGCTTGTTCCACTCTGGAATACGTAGAACCAGATCTGCTGTTGCAAACAACACAGGCTTATCAGGGTCTATGCTGTTTTTTGTTAAAAAATCATACAGTAAAGGAACAGAGTAGACTCAAAGCTGCTGACGGATCTGGGTTCAAGTCATGAACAGATTGTACTGTTTATACTAACGCATACGGTATGTTGCATGTTCAATCAAAGCAATTTACACGCAAATTAAAATCTCCTCTAGCGTCCTCCATCTATGGCTTTAAATGTCACATTATACTTTAAGTGTGGGAGGAACTGCTAGTCTTCACCTCAAAATTGTTTTAGCTTGACAGCTTGATTGAACGAAAGCACACTGTACCATTGCAAAACGTATGCAAAAGTACACTTTTTGCGTTATAAATTCCGACATGTGTGGCTATTATACAGGGCCGACAAGCGGGG